>JAMLFT010001277.1:0-31941 GCA_026544285.1 Pachyrhizus erosus
AAAAAATATTTATTTATTCTAGATTTTAGTTATTTAAATAAATATTTATTTTGTATATTACACAAACTAAAATAATAAACTATATATTAACAAATAATTTTAAATTATTATCCGATCACAAATTTATTAGCTTTTATAACAATTATATTAAAATTTCTACTGAGAATGATTTTTATTAGTTGATAAGATAAAAAATTGTACACTCATCATACATAATTGTTAAATTCTAAAATAATTATTATAAAAATAAATAATTTATCATAAGATGACATAATAAAAAAATTGTGAATATATTCTAATTAAATTATCAAATATTGTAATTATTTAAAGGAGTTAAAAATTTTGATTGTTTAATTTTAATCACGGAAATTTCTTATACTGTACACAGCACTTAAAATATGAGAAATAATTTATTATAGTATGATATCATACTTCCATATGCTTAACGTCATTAGGAATAAAAGCACTAATCAAAGTAAGAAGCGCTTTCATTGTTTCATTTTTTTTTTTTTCCTCTTTTTGTGTTCAGACTACATAATACCATTATGTGTATAGCAGAGTCAAAAGAGTTAGTTCTCTTAAGCTTTCGGTAACAAATGTGGCCTGTTTTTCTTCCTTTTCAGACTCGTTCGTGCACGCAATAAGCAATCACTGAGATGGTGTTAAATCAAGTCACAGTGTCCATTAATAAATCCTCCAAGACAAACATTTTGAGGACATATTTAAAAAGTTAGTTCTTCTATAGATATAATTTATATACATATAAATGTTGATTTAATTTCAATTAAAAAAAATAAAATCATTCAACTTCAAAGCATGCTCGACAAAGTCTCATATCATAAACAAAATGGATCTCACAACTTAGTACCCCATGCGGCAATTATTAACAAAAACTAATGCACAAGATTACATGGTTATGCCAAATCAGTAATAGATAAACAAAAATCTTGCTTTTAGATACTGATGCTTTCACAAAGTTTCTCTGATGGTTATTGCCAATTTGTGATCAGCCACAATTATTGACGCAATGGCTCACTGATTAGTTATACTTGTGTTGCGGCTAAGGATAGGTGATAAATAACATGGAGTTATGATTGGGGTTATGAATGATAAAAGTAGATTGGGAATATGTTATTTTGATGATGAGCTCATTATGACTCAAATCTTACACAAGACAATGGTATATACTGAGCATACGAATACCCTTTCTTCCCTGCTCCAAAAAGAAGAACAAAAATACCGTCAAACTGAATATGAATGGTGTATATTTGAGTCAAGTTTAGGAGAAATTTTGTACCACATTAACCCAACCATAGATAGTAATACATCACTTATACATGTATGTATAGCATACAATTTACCTGAATTTATAACTCGTGTAGTTTTTTAGGCTTAAATTATTTGATAATTCTTAATTATGTCTCTAATTTTTTTCAATTAGTTTTTAAACTTCTATTTATTTTTTTAGTTGAATTCTTTAGTCTAATTACAATTATAAAAAATTAATCACAGGAATCTAATTTAAAAAAATATAAGTTCAAGAATTTAATTAAAAAAATATTTAAAGACTTAATTAAAATTATTTAAATAATTTAGAGATCTATTAAAAATTTTCTCAAACTTTTAAAATATTCTTCTCAAGCATCTCTTATTTCTAAATCCAACATTATCACATAATTGAATATTCTCACTTATGTAGACTAAATTTTCAAGTTGTCTCAACTAGTGTTCTCAACTTTTATAGATTTTTCAACTAGTATTCTAATATTTACATAAGAACTTCACCCAATTGTAACATTGTTGCAAATTCTTATAACTAACTCAATTGTACTTAAATACACTCTAAAAGTACCAATTTCTTAATTGTATTTTTGGTTCTCCTTAGAGATTTTGTTTAGAAAGAATTAATGCACTCTTTCTAAATATACTCTTTAATGAAGTTATATAAAAATAAGAGGCATACATACACTCAAAAGAGAAAAAACAATCTTTTAGTGAATGAAGAAATAAAAGAATTGATCAATATTTTGTGAATATTTATAAATAAAAGATAGTTTTGTATGATTTTTAATTTACTTTTAAACTATTCTATAGACTTTTGAACTATTTGATAATTTTTAATTGGATTTGACTATTCTAAAATCAGAAAAATATACTTTAAAAGATAAAATAAAATAATAACTACTAATTAAAAAAAATCAATGATTAAGATTATCATTAATTTTAAATTTTATTAAATATTTATTTAATTTTATCATAATTTTTAACGGTTGATTTTCAATCTATAAAGTGAATTGTCTCACTTTAGAGTAGCCAAATCCTTTTTAATTAGGTCTTTAAATTATTTTTTAATTAGATCTTTGTACTTGTATTTATCTTTTAATTGAGTAGATAATGGTAATAGTGATAGTTGGTGCAGGTCTCTTAGAAAAGCTGAGAAAAATAAATGATTTGTTTTTATAGCTAAAAATTGAGTTTAAAATATTTTAAAATTAATTGAACTCCATTTTAATTAAATATATTTTTGTTTTGAAATGTTCATTTCAAAATATAAAACTAAAAATTCGTAACCATCATTAACAAGCTTTTGCAAGTAAAATATAGTGGGGATTTTATAAATTTTGAGAAAAATTATAAGATGTGAAATTAGGATTTTATTAAGGGAAAGTTTGAGATAGTTTTATCTTGGGTGAAAAATGACCTTCAGGTTAGTGAGTTTCGAGTATAAGAGTGTTTTAAAATAATTAATTTAATTTGTGAACATTTTGAGTAGAAATTGAGAATTTTAGGATTTTAAACAAAAGAAAATAAATGACATGACAAAATTTGCTTGATTTTAAAAAAGAGAGTATTTAATTGACTAAAAAAAGTTTAGAAGAGTAAAGTTGCACGTAATAGGAAAAAAATACAATTAAGTCTATATTAAATTTGAACCACAGTTTATAACATTGACACCTGATTTCTTTTATTATAAAATTGTGTCAAATCAACAAAAATGCTGCCAAATTTAATCTTTCATAATCTTTTTTTATCTTAATTTTGATATCATCCATTGTGCAATACACACGTCATCCTTCATTGTTTTATAAGATTTTATTGTTCATTACACACGTCTCTTAAAACTTCAATTTCATGCATTTTAAAATTTTTTAATAAAATTCTTAACTTTTCATTTATTGTTTTCTTACTATCCTAACTAATCAATAACTTCAATTTCCTGCATTTTAAGACTTTATTTTTATAAGATTCTATACTATTATGTGCATCGTTTTTCATGCACCCCATCGCGATCGCTCTTGTTATGCTACATATCTTTCACCATTATTAGTTATCCTTGATTAATTTTGGAGTATCTATTCTTGGATAATTTTAAAGATCTTTTTCGACTTTTTATTAAAGGATTTCAAAGAATGAGGATAACGATATTAAAGATTGAAGGTTCTTGTCACTTGGAAAGAGGGATTTACATTTTCATTTGTTTATGATTTTGACTATTAATCTTATTTTGGGATTTATTTATTTACTTATTATTATTATTATTATTATAAAGAACTAAATCCAAAATTAGGTTTATAGTGGATTTTGTAACTTGATTTAAAACTTCTTAAATTATTAATGTTATTGTGTATTTTTAAATTAGGAGTTGTCTTATTGTGTCTAATTTAGAATTTGGGAATTGAAGAATATTTAATGTATACTAATTGATTGATTAAGTAGATGTTGACCCAATGCAAGGGACATGTTTATTTTTAAAAAATATAATATATTCATTTAAAATTTTTCAGTGGTTTTTATTTGGTTAAAAAATAAAAATTATTTTTCAAAAATAATAAACAAAAATATCTTTTTTTTTTTTATAATTTAACACAATTGAATTAATTCTTGATATTGTATACGACATATTATAGTTTAAACATGTACTTGATTAGTGTATCACTAACACTATTTTTTTTTTTGCATGAAACAATATTGTTTAAACGGGATAAAATTACCATTCATAACAAAACTCTCCTTAACTCAAACATATAAACCTAAAGGTTTCTTCAAACATAAGTTTTCTATCATAACTAAATTTTAAAATTTTAATTTACAAAATCCTACTTAAAAATAACAAGACATATATCGATGATATTATTAAAACATGCACTCTGAAAGTATATCTACACCCGTTAAAGCTTGATGCATGATTGAAAAAGTATATCCTCCCGCACCCTTGAGTAGTGAGATTAAATTCTTTATCACAAGGAATAACAAAGATTAGTCTTCTTTACAAATGATAAGTATATGACTTGAACCCTTGTCCTTTCTCCTTGTTTTTTCTCTTATTTTTTGGGTTTTGTCCTTTGTCCTTGTTTAATTGGACAACATCTATCAATACAAAAGATCCCACCCATGTAAATGCAATTTGCTTTTTTATTTTGATAAAAGAGAAGTGATTGTTGCTTTTTTGTTTTTGCTAGTAAAATTTGTCATATAAATACTCTCGTAGGCAGATCATTGTTATTCCCATAATTTGACAATCCCTTCCCATTTGCCATTCTCTCCTTTCAAACGTCACAAAGCCAATATATTATATCTCTACACTATTGGTAACAACCAATTACTATCCAAATTAAGAAAGGGAGAAGTTGTGTACTTGACATGCCTTTATATTGTTCTAGCTTAGGTGCAAACATCCCATGTATCTTTGGACTCGGGAGGAGAAGTGAAAACTACACATATAGCAATATAGAAAAAGCAAGTTTTTGCTTCTTGTCTCTCCAAAATAAAGCCCCTAACACCCTCCCAACCCACATTGCTTTTTTGTCAAAATTTGACCAAAGTTTTTCTTCTCCAGTGATGGAGGGTAACAAAATGTTTGGTCTTGTCTCAGAACCAGAGGAACATTGCAAGGAGTTAGATGTTGCTGTCAGAGCAGTTCAGATGGCATGCTTCCTCTTTCAGAAACTGCAAGACACTTTCATTTCAAATTCTCGGAGCAACAATCACAATTCTCCTCTCATAGTTGCAGGTGAATGTTCCTAATCTCTGTAGTTTGTTGAACTTTTTGTTTTCATGTACACAAAACCTATACCAAGTCCTTTATGTTCTAACTTCTAACTATCATCATTGAGTAATTTCTATTAAGAATAAGTTAGGAAAATATACATACACAATTGAGGCACATGTAAGGAGAGATTGTTTATATAAGACTAAAATGAATAAATACTCACCGTTAAATATTATTATTAATCGTTAAATTAAAATTACACATATAAATAATAGGTAATGAACCATATATAAGTTATGGAAGTTTTTTTTTTTTTTTTTATAAAGTCGTGTGATTTCTCTACTTATCATGTGACTTTATTTATTTATTTTTTAAATTTTGATTGTTTATGTATGAATATAATTTAGATTTATTTCTCTCTATAAAATAGCCTCGACACTAAATACTTCTCCTACAGATGCGTGTCTCGTGATTTATTTTAAAAACTTGATTGTAAAAATATAAACAACTTTATGAGCTGTCTTTTATATAGAATTTTATATTATGTTTTTGTAAACATGCAAGATAGCGATACATAAAAAAAAATATTTATTATATTAAATCATTTAATTTTTAATTTTTAATTTTTAAATAATTTAAAACATTTAACAATATATATTTAATACTTCTTATGTCGTGTTCACGTAAATACACAGTAGAAGACCATATATATTACGTACGTTGGTTTATAGATTTGTCTTTAATCTTCAGAACTAAGCATATGGAAACGGATTCATTGACTTTAAGTTTAGTGACTTTGGTGACTTTCTCTTGTTTTGGAAAATTAGATTAATCTAATAGAATCTCATGGTTCAGATTTTCTTTTTTATTAATCTCACTGCTTTATGTTGCTTTGGTATCCCGTTCAATTATGACAACTGGCTTCATGATTGGTGCTTAGAAGTGACAAGAGAGAGAAATACAAACACTCTCTGCTACACAAAGGACATAATTATCAAAATTAATACTTACACTCTAAATTAGAATGCTTTGAAGTCAATTAAAAATTATTAGTAAGTGACTATGAAATTTGTAGGTTTCAGGGACTTTCATAAACTCGTGATTCGATCTAAAAAAGGAAATAATGGATTGGTAAAATAAACGGGCTTTCAAACTCTTTCTTGTACTATAGTTATAATAGTGCTATCATGTAAATACTGTTATGGCCTTGTCCTATTCAATAAGCTAACTGATCTGACTGAATTCGATTGTTTACCCTAAAAAGATCTACTAATTGAAAATGTCATCCTTCATATTTATGAATATGTGAATTTTCTTTTGTCGTTCAATGCTCTCTTGCACTCAAGCATATATATTAAAACCTACCTATTTTTTAATTTTGTTTACAAAAGAAGAAATTATATTAGAAGAAAAAGAAGGGACAAAATTGCAAAGGAGGAGGATAAGTATCCTCTCTAAAAGAATACCAAAAACATGGAAAAGAAGAAGAAAAATGCTACTGGAAGGAAAACAATGTTGGAACACAAAATACCCCTTTAGTCTCCTTTGACATCTATTAAGTGGCTCCTTGGAAAAAGAATTTGCTGCACCAACAAAGAGAGACCATAGGTCTTTGTCCTATCAAACGCTAGGTTTAGTTGCTTTTCATGCATAGGTGTATTCAGGACTGTGAAAATAGCCTTTTAGCTGAAGAAAGGAGAAACATTTTCCAATCCAGTTTTTAGATGGTACAAAACTTATACAATTTCTTAAGTGTTGTTTGTACTGTTTTTTTTTTAATAAGAATTAGAGTTTTGTCTCAATAATTCTGCATAATCATTTAATTGAAACATTTATTACTTAGATTATTGAGATAAAACTAAATAAATTGGAAACCAACACCTATAAAATTGTATTTAAGCTCTGTCCTTTTAGATGTTGCCACGAGCTTTATATTGAAATCGGTTTCAGTCCAAACTTGAAAATATGTTAGTTATGCATGATTTCCGTAACAAATTTAAATAATATACCATATCCTCTTTGCTCTTTGTAAAGTACTTATGCAAGCTTAATCATAGGTTTCTCTGACATTGGTATAGAGCCATAATCAAATTTACGTTGTTCCCTTTTCATTATATTTCCTTACAACTTTGGTCACGGATGGTCAATGCTTATTCCGTTATTCGTCTCCGGAATTTGTGAGTAAACCATGTTTTAGAGCATGATCGAATTGTACTCTTCATTATGTTATTTATATAGGTTGGAGCGTCAAAGCAATTGTCAGCTGGATATTGTATGAGTGTTTAAGGGGTGAAAATGTCTCAATTGTAACTGAAGAGGATATTCAGACACTATCCAATACTAAAACATCTGAACTGTTGGAAGCTGTGGTTAAAACTGTGAATGAATGTCTAGCTGAAGTGCCTCGATTTGGAGTTGAAGAACCAAAATCAGCTCTTGGAACTTCAGAGGTTCTTGAAATAATTAGTCGCTGCAACTCAGTTGGAGGTCCTTCTGGAAGATTTTGGGCACTTAGTCCTCTTGATGGTACAATGGGGCCTGCATGCGGTGATCAATATACTGTAGCTTTATCACTCATAGAAGATGGAGAAGTGGTGCTTGGAGTTCTTGGCTGTCCCAACTACCCTATGAGCAAGGACTGGTTTAGTTATCATCACAGCTATCAAAGGATGATTTCTATGTTGACTCCTTCAACCTCTGAAACTTGGAATAAAGGTTGTGTAATTTATGCTAAAAGGGGTAGTGGCCAGGCTTGGATCCAACCACTTCTCCATGTCAATAAGAAGTTTGTGTGGCCAAACCATGCAAAACAAGTTTCTATATCTTCCATTGACAACCTAGCATTGGCCACGTTCTGCCAACCAATTGAGATGGCCAATTCATGCCACTCTTTTACTGAGGGACTGGCTCACAGTGTTGGTCTCAGGTGCATTTTTGTTTCATTAATTTCAATATCAGTCACCCTCTCTGTTTTTAAATTTTTTACCTTGGATGATTGTAGTGTCTAGACATTCAAACATAGGATTTATTCCCATGCTCTTTAATTTTTTGTGTCATTATTCATTTTTGCTAATTTAACACTACAGGGATAAAAATGTTCTTAGAATATGATAGCAAGCTGAAAACTATTGTCTTGTTGCACATTCTTTACTTAATGACCAGTTACATTTCCATTTATCTCAGTGAAAAAAGATTAAATATTTAAAATGTCACTTGGTAAAGGTCACCAAAGACTACATAAATTTCCTAGCATAGTTTAAAGGTAGCTATTATTCATCATTTATATGCAGTAACGAGCCACTAAGAGTATACAACATGATGAAGTATGCGGCAATAGCTTGTGGGGATGCTGAGGGTTTCATGAAGTTTGCAAGGGCTGGTTACAAAGAGAAAATATGGGATCATGCTGCTGGTGCTATCATCATACAAGAGGCTGGAGGCATGGTAACAGATGCTAGAGGGCATCCTCTAGACTTCTCAAAAGGTTTATATTTAGAAAGGCTTGATCGTGGTATAGTTGCTTGTGCTGGAGCCACATTACATGAAAAAATCATCGATGCTGTTGATGCTAGCTGGGTCTCTTCTTGTCTTTGAGACTGCTTCTAATAATGTATATGTGTATAGGATATATATTGTCATTATGTGAATAATGTATAATCTTTTCTTTTATGTTTTTCATAGTATCATAGAAAACCCCCCTGCTTATAAACATAAATTATTGTTGATGTATTGATGCCAGCTTGCTAGGCTGAAATTACTATTGTTTGAAATGTTGTGGATAAATGGTTATCGCTGTTACTTTGTACTCTGAGTGGCATTTACTAAGGCATGGCTCCTCTTGAAGAGGGCTTCATAGACCTATAACTAATAATTTTATTTAATCATTCTAAGTATATAATGGTAAATTTGTTTGTTTTAGTTAGAAGAATACATATTCAAACATAAAACCATAAAACAGAACCATAACATGAAAAGCGAAGAGTGGAGAAGAGGAACAAAGTAATTTTCGTTTTTATTGCATAACTATACTGTTCTCCATACTTTGATTCATATTTAAATGAAAATACATGAGAAATGACAGTCCATCATCGTACTCATACATGTTGTCAACAAAAGACATGCATGCACTCACTATCATTAGGAGTAAAATTTTGCTCAAAATCAAAACAATTACAACCCCATTAATCAGAACATTAACTGAAACAAGCAAACATATTGAAATAAGTAATCATAATTACATCAATAAAAAAGTATTTTAATTTTTTTTACAAGTCATTAATTTAATACTCCTTAAAAATTTTCTTAAAGACTTCTAACTTGCTTCTTAACTCATTAACCTTATTAGTACACAAAGAAATTTAAGTTCATGTGAGAGTTCTAATCTATTGAAAGTTATGAGAATCTTTTGTACTCTTATTAATAGAAACTTTTCTTTCTATAATTATGATCTTGTTTCTATCAATCAAATCCCTCCAAATCCTCAACATTATCAGGATTGAGGACCCTGATTAGCAGGCTTCTTTTTTTCTTGGAGACAGCTCCAAATAAATGCATTAGTAACAGCCATTAGCCATAAATCAGACAACAAACATTTCAACCAAATTAACCGTCCTGCGCGATTGAAGTTTGCTTAGCTGCTTTTGGACTTCCTCATCCATGAACAAGCGATTGAGCATTGCCTTGTTTTCATTGAAACCGAGGCAGCATATTGCTCAAAACAGATTGCAATTCACCATCCCCTTCTATCTTGCACTCCCTATCACTGTGTCCTTGGTTGCGCATATGAAGTGTAAGCAACACCTATTGTCCCAAAAGGAGTGTTAGCAGCAACACATTCCTCGCATCTCTTCAAAACAATATTTTACGAAATTTTTTAGCATCACACCTTTCTAGTATACACTTTTTATTATTGATTAAAATTTGGTAAAACTCAATTGTGTGAATGAGAAGTTCAGTTGGGAGAAGTGGTTACTAGCCTTTCTTATTTTATTGTTGAATTTCATACAAGTTTCACTAAACAACCTGAACTCAACTTGATTTGGTTAGACCCAGACAGTGTTAAACAAATGGTAGAAAGTGGTTGAAGACAATTGAAAGAAAAAGGTTGTTAGAATTTCTTAGCCCCAAAGTTAGATGGGCATTTAAGTCTGATATTGGCTATTCAAGACAGATAGAACTAGCTTTTGGAATAAGACAAGTGAATCTTTAAACTATATAGAGAACCAACTTCAATAAATCATAGCAAGTTTCTACCATCCACTAGTATGTCCAAGCTCTCAGCTTTTAATATACAACAACAAACCACATTAATAGGTAGCATGTTAAACAACAGAAAAATAAATAAATAAATAAATAACAGCTGTAAACAAAAATCATGCTCAGTGAAATATTTTTGTTCACAATTTCTGTGGCTTATAATATAAACATTGATCCATTCACAAGTTATCCGTACTGCCTTCTCCACAAGACTGATGAATCATATTGCAGCCCTCATTGCTCCTCTTGCAGCCTCCCGTTTCATCTCAGCAGCCTTACCACTGCCACGGAAGTACATGTATACTTGCTGTTTGACAACCAAAGAAAAAGTGAGTAGGTATGTGATAAGGAAATTATGTCATTCCAAATGCCGGTGCATGTGCTTAAAATGATTGCAAACTTCAAGAAGTGTAATCAAACCTGAATAACCCAAATGCTGATCAACGTTTCAATGCAGAATAATCCAAACCCAACGAAGTAGAAAATCTACAAGGCAAATGGAGAAAATCATAATAAAGATCAATCATTCAGAAGCAGAATATTGCTTAAGTTGCATTCTATAATATTTGCAAAAAGATGGTGCATTATGGGCATGCAAGAAATCTTAAATTAACAGAGGGTGTAACATGTATAAATTTGCTATGACTTCGACAATTAAATAGTATGTGGGAATAAGAAATATGACAGGCAGCACTCTTACCCCAATCAAAGCATGGTCGCCCAGCACGTCTATAGCAGACAGAATGCCCCTGTATCAAAGAGTAGTTAGTGGACAGTGTCAACCAATAGGTTAAAAGAATGGGAACAACTTCAGCCACTTGAAGATATGAAACACACCCCCATTGAATCCCAAATTATACCATACTCACCAACATGCCAACAGGTTTGATATTCTTATAGAGAACCACTTAGATTTTGACAGAAACCTGTTACTTGATTGCAGTGGCCCAACTTTGAGGGTCAACACTTCATAATGCCCCTACTTCCTCACCAATGACATCATCCCCCCTCTATCAACTCTACTCTTATTTATAGGTAATATGCCTTAATTATTCTCAATCTCAGCCCCAACCAATTAACATATATCAAACATCAATGACCAACTCTCTCACTAAACATTAACAGATATCAATAACTAACAGATATCTAACAGATTTCAAATCAGGTAATCCAAGTGTGGGATAATGATGCACATGACCTAAAGTTCATTGTTTTTAAAAGATACATCATTTACTTCTATTTTTGAGAAGGAAAATAAAAAAAAAAACCTATATAATCTGCAAGGAAAATGAATTTGAATGCAAAATAGAGAACATATATGAAGTTAACATACGTCAAGGATTTCCCTTTGAAAACTATAGGAGGAGCAACTGCAGCTAAGATGCAGAATCCTATGTGAATCTGTCAGCAGAAGAAGAAATGAAGATAATTAGATCTGTTCCAGTTTTTGAAGCATAGCTTATGTGCATTAAGAAGTATAATCCATTTACCAGATAAAGCATGAAAAACCATCCAAATTTCAAAGCACTTTCAGTCCTGCATAAAATAGCAGCATATTCAAGATCAACAGTATGACCAAATAAAAAAGATGAAAATATGCATGCATATTTGCCCATTGTTCTCACGAATGCTTCAAAGCATAAAGCAAAATTTTATGTAGGGACTGGACATCTCATCAAAATTTGTTGACAACAATAGTCTCCCACTTGGATGAATAACCCATTAATTGAATTAAAAAGAAAGATGGAAAACTAAATGGAAAGAGAAGAGTTCGACTACATTAAATTTATTGTTGGAAAGCTGCCTTAATTGCAGTTACCCTTAGCCCGCCCACCTTAACTGCGGCTCATCAGAGTTGGTTGTTAGTGTCTTAGAAAGGGTTACCTATGAAGGGGATGACTGGAAAGGCTGAATGAAACATCGCACTGTGCAGTTGCCAGGACATCAACTCTCAAGGGTAGAGATCTTACATTGACTAGAGATATAATTAATTTATCCTTATAAAGCTTGGGTAATCTTTATCTTACAAGTCAGTTTTGTAGAGTTGAGTTCTAATCCCAAATTCTAATATTTATGTACTTCAAGAATTCAAAACTCTTAGTTTAGATTAACTTTGGATGTAAGGTTGAATCTAATAACACTCATAAAGCCCCAAGGTTGAATCATTAAAAACATTTTAGTCTTACTATACAACTTATAAAATTAATCATCACCAATTGCAGTTGCATAATACATTAGACAAAATAAAACAACTAAATGCATCTAAGCATTAAAAAATTTACCTAAAAGCACGATATAATGGGCGGTACCACAGAACATATGCTCCAGGAACCCCTGCTATGAAGTAGATAATGGCAAGAAACCATATTTTTACACCTACAACAAAAAGGCCAAGTTCCAAATGCATGGAATTTGGAAATGTCAGATTTGTAATTTGAGCTGATAACCTAAATAATATTCTATGTATCTAAACTCACCTTCCCCCTTAATCCAAGCTGAAGTAACAGCTATAACATTCCAAAAAAGGCACAACACTAATCCTGCATAATAAAACTATTTATCAATGACAGTGAACCAATCTCATGCTTGCAGTGATTTTGGGTATAAAAATACATGACTTACAGATCATTCATGATACATTTATTGTAACCATAATTAATTCAAAACATGTGATCATGCTAAGAACAAATAAATTGAGAACGCATTAATCAGGCCATTATCTTAACAGAACAAATTGTTCAAAGCAGTTGGGTTATTGGTTTCAAATCAATCGTTCAGACAAAACTAGTTATTCAGAGTATCCCACCTCTCTGCAAGGCTTCATTTTTTTAAATGTTTCATTTAAAAAATTTTGGGAGTAGAAAAGAAGAAAGGAAAAGGTTCCCAATTGCGACTTTTCAGTATAAGGGGTAAAATTTTTGTCAATGATGCCAATTAAAAGAATTAAGAAACCTTTATTTTAAATTAACTATTACACAGTATAAATCAAAAGGCACCAAGAACATAATATCAATCATCTGCAGAGAGAACACACAAGGGATCCTTGAAATAGAATTGACTCAAGAAAAAATTGAAAAATAAAAGAAAGAAATGATAATAAACGTGCTTGAAACAGCATACCTAACAGTGTAGTAAATGCAACATACTGCAATTTTTGAAGATGAATTGGAATTTCATTAGCAATGTCATGATGGATTATTGGAAAAAATGGCGGCCAATTCTTCTCCTCAAGAACAATTCCAGCTGCAAAACAAAAAGTAAATACCTAATAGAAGAATTAAGCAGAACTAAAATTATTGCATATAATTCGAAGACATCTATAGAATTCTGCAGTATTACTATTTTTCCAGTATTCAATTGAATGCCAAGTAGCCCACACAAACAAAAATTAGCCAATCCCTGCCCCCCTCCCCCCCCCCAAAAAAAAATGAAAAATGAAAAGAAACTAGTAAACAATTGGTTTTTAAAAGCGATAAAGCAAGCAAACTTCAAATAGAGAATCAGGAAATGTGAATCACCTCGTGCAGCAGCTTCTTCTTTCCGTCTCACTTCCTGGATTTAATAAATAAAATACATGTGAGTCTTCGGGCATTTGCAGTTGACAGAAAAGTCAGTAGACAAACCTTTAAGTATATCAGTGTGATAAATATTGAATAAAGTCAATCGAACAAATATCAGTGTGAAAATTCTAAATATTGAATAGAAAATATCAGCGTCATAAATATTGAATAAAGTTTGTTTTAAGAAGTATCAACTAGTTTTTAAATTGTGTGCGCGTGTACAGGAATAGTTAACAGAATAGGTAGTGTATGTAGTCAGCATGTTGGTTACCCAATACCCACAAACCACTCATCTAGTAAATTTTATCCAAACTAGAAATAATTTATCCAGGACTTTTCAAATTGTAACTCTCCCAAACATGTTTTTCCACTGCAGTTGGATTTATTTAATTTTGAATGAATGGTTTAGATTTTCTTTTTCTTCCCCACTTCCTCAAATTGTCCCTGACCATCCCCTTCTCTCTTCTCCTTTCTTCCCCCTTCTCTCTTCTCCTTTCTTTCCCCTTTCTCTTTCTTCTTGTATGTCCCTTCTCCTTCCCGTTGCACTATGAACCTACACTGTCGAAGGCTGTAATGGAACACAACACTGCCTACTTGACATTGTTGCATCATGGGTTGCTTTTGCCAATGGCATTCATATCCCATGAGAAGTAATTTGTTCCTCTTCTGTTCTGTTTTTCACAAAGCACCTGCTTGACATCAGCACGTCGTGGGTCATTGTTGCCAACAGCGTTCATACCTGATGGCAAGTGGTTCCTTTTCTTTTGTTTTTCGCAGGGCACCTAGGCTTGGAGAATGGGATTTTTCTTTTGGTTTATTTGTTTGTTTTTCCTTGTTTTGGGTTCTGGTTTTGATTGATACGAGGCCCTTTTCTTCTATTTTTTCTTATGGCTTTTGATGATAGCTATAAATTTGAGATGATGTTATCTGTTAAAGAACAGCTTGCTAGTTATATATGCATCATTTACAGTGGGTGATTCAAAACATCATGGAACTAGGAGAGGATGAGGACTGTTGACGTGGCAGTGGTTGCAGAGCTCTGGAAGTTTGTCGTGGCAAGGGAGTGCCTGTGCTGGAGCAATGACAGCAGGAGGAAGGGGAGAGGGAGAGGCGATGGTAGGGTGGTGTTGGGAAAGAAATGGGGGTGAGAGAGAAGGCACAGCCAGGGACAGATTTGGAAACAAAGAGAAAAAAGAGAAAAGAAAAAGAAAAAAGAAGCAAAAATCTCAGCCTTTAATTTCAAAAAATAATATATCTAATAGTGGGAAGCTAGTTTCCCATGGTGCAAGACTTCACTGGCTTTGCCACCCTAGACCCCGTCCCTTTTTTTCAAAGGGAGGATGAAAGAGAACCAAGATTATATCATGGAGGAAAAGAAGAACTCTCAAATGCACAAGCCAGAAATTGGAGGGGGTGAGAAGAAATGAGAACAGAACTCTTGAAATGGAGGAAAGAACACCTCAAAGGGAAAAATGTTCCAATCTCAGTAAATATCAACTAAGGAAACTCAACTAAGAGACAACAAGAAATTTCATCGTATACCTCTTCCCTTCTTCTCAATTCAGCTTCCTTGGATTGAAGTTCCTTCTCCTTCTTTTTCAAATCCTAATGTTGAAATAGATTATAATTAGCAAAACCACAATTGCTACTTGCAACAAGCATTATAAATGGTAAGAAGAACTGAGGATTTCAACAGCCTCAATTTTATACATACCGTTGATGTGTCAAGAGGTATATCAACTGTCGCACCAAAGCCATAATTATAATCAACGGGCTCTGGCTTAAGAGGTGAAAGCCTTGAATTCGTGGCAGCAGGAACACTTCCAGGATTCTAGCATTT
Organism: Pachyrhizus erosus; assembly: GCA_026544285.1. Taxonomy (NCBI): domain Eukaryota; kingdom Viridiplantae; phylum Streptophyta; class Magnoliopsida; order Fabales; family Fabaceae; genus Pachyrhizus; species Pachyrhizus erosus. The sequence continues at coordinate 15,647 of JAMLFT010001277.1, forward strand.
TAAAAACATTATGACACGTTAAGTAAGTTGCAAAAGATCTAGTCTTTTATCAGCATCTGATATGTAATGTACTTCATAATAAATAAATAACTAAAGCTGGCCTTGAACTAAACCCTATAACTATAATTCAACTAGAATAAGGATGTTGCCATAAGAAGGTAGTGAAAACTGAAAACTTAACATTTCCCTTTAGTTAAATTCATAAGAAGATTCTAAGATGTATTATCACAAGGAATGTGGGAGGAGGTGCCAGCAGGGCAGGTGCTCCCACTGCCAACCCCCAGCTCACCTCTTCCTTTTCACTAATAATCACTACATCTAAATTTTCTTCTCTCATCTTTCAGTTCTTTCCATGTTAAGAATAAATGTTAATGTTACAATCATGCACCTTTAAAACATAACACAACATAGCTTTGGATATCATTATTGAACTTTTAGTTATTTTGTGATCTGTAGAGACCTGTGGTAATAACTTGTAGGCTTATAATTCTTAAATCTTTGCAAACCTAATATGTAACAAATTAAAAAAATTAAGATATTTTAACATTACCTTGTCTTTATGCAATGTCAGTCAATAAAATTATATACAATTCTAAAATTCAGAATTGCAAATTTAGAATATTCTGAAAAAAAAAATTGTATACTATTCACACACACATGCATAATAGTTGTGTCCCCTCTATCCTTTATGTCCTACATACACCACTGATCATAGCCTGTAACTTTTTAAATTATCAAACTTGATTGACGTAAATAATTATTATTATTTTGATTAATAAACTCACTGTAGTATAAAATGCACCCTCATTGAAGTTTGACTGACCTGATGCTTTTCCCCTTACAGCTGGATCCTGGTAGTTTATGCCAAAGTTGAACTAAACATATAACTATTCCAGCGGAGAATAATTATCCCAATTCCCAAACAACTGAATTCTAAAATCCTCAACTACAAACTCTAATTCCCTAATTGTAATTATATCATAAATTAATATAACTATTATAATTGTTAGCTCCTCATAATGCACTAGCATAATATTAATTTTAAGCATTAAGAAAATACAGTGGCAATGTGCTTTCATATATGGAACTCAAATATATATTTTGACGTGTATGAACAAATTATAAGTCACTATCACAGTATCACTGCTTCTTTTTATTTCTTATTTTTTGTTGCAAGAGTCTCTCACTCACTGATATTCTAAGTGATTTCAATGAGATAATGATGTACGATTCAGTAATCCTTTCTAAGCCCTACTTCAATAAGTTTTACCCTTCCCTATCTCGCCCATGATTTAATTTTAGTTTTGGTCCCTTAGTTAGACATAAGGTTCAATTTTGGTCCCCCTAATTTTGATGGCAAGAATGCTGGCCCCATAGTTTCAAATTGTTGCAATTATATCTCTGAGTCATATTGATGTCATTTTGACAAGGCATTCATTTTGTGGATGTGGTGTGGCATTGTGCCTTGCCATTTCCATGCCAGCAAAGTAAAAAAAGGAGCAACTCATCATCAATTTTATGTCATGAAAACAAGAAGGGATTTGCCACATCACCATCAGAACAACTAGGGGATTTAATTGCATCAATTTAAAATTGTGTGGCAAGCAATTTTAAAATGGAAACAAGAGGGAGGAACCAAAATATAAATTTAGTAAAATATGACAAGAAAACTTATAATTGTAATTTAGCCTCCCCATTCTTCAACCATTAAACAGAAAAATGTGGGTTTTGATTCTTCAACCACACAACATTCTCCTTTTTTCAGCTTGGGGTATTGTTCAATCTGGTTGAAAGAAGATCTGCACAAACTTATGGTGCACTTTAAAGAGAAAAATGTTGGGGTGGCTGCTGATGAAAAGATAAATGATCTTAATATTTCATTCAAAAACAATTTAAATTTAGAGAAGTTGAATACAATTTTTTCATTATCCAATTCAGATTCTCTAGTTTTATTTTCTTCACTTCCAATATTTTGTTTGATAACCAACAGATGTTACAGGTCCATTTAAGATATACATGATTGTCTGGGGCCATCCTTAGTTAATGCAATAAATTTGTTAGCACTTAGCAGAGGTCCTTCACTAGTCACTATTTAGATTTTAAAGGCTCAAATTGCATTTATTGATTCTTTAGGATGTTTGCCAATGGTTGCTTTAAGGAAATATACTTTATGGTATGTAACAGGATTGGAGGTATATAATCATGCATTTTTGTTTTCTTTTCGTTTTTAGTAATTATATCATGTTCCATCCATTGACAATATTTTATACTCCTGATTTGTTAACTATTCCTTTGTTTCTACTCAAATTTTCTTCTTTTAAGTGCTGATATGCTAAGAAAAACAAAGTTCAATCCAACTAATACAATATGTGTCTGTTTGTGTGTACACACAAACACACATAACATTTGGAACAACTTAATATAACCAGTATATTTTCAAATTATAGTTAGTAGTTACAAACAGACACACACCATTATTTATCCTCCATCAAAGGGAAGTTACCTCTCAGTATCATTTTCAAATAAACCATTAGCAGAAATTTCAGTCTCTAGTTAATATTTAATCCTATGTGGTCAAGACTTAGGAGTTCCACATCTTTTCTTTAAATGAAGAATGGATTTGAAAATTTCTAGAATCCCATCACCCCAAATGGGACAATTACTTCATGTCAACTCATTAAAAGTTATTAGACACTCTAAAGTTAAGAAACATTATGAGCATCTGCATCTGCAAGCAAATCTCAAGGACATGTAAAAGATTTGTCCAGAAATATTGAGCTTAATTCTAAAGGCAGCTTCTTAAGGCCAAAACAGCATAAAAAAACATCAAATCCTACATAAAGAAGCAGAGAGAACAAAATCTCTAACTACGTTAAAACAGAAACACACACAAACAACCCCCAAAACCGGTTTCCTCAACCACAACAATTATAGTATTCTGCTTATAAAAAAAATTATACTATTCAAACAAGTCAACTGAAATCAACAACAAAAATAACAATTGACAAACAATAATTCGACCGATATAGTACGCTGAAGCACCCCAGAACAGAATCAAATCAAGTTCAACACAAAACAGCATACCCAGTTCACAAAATCTCAACTTCAGCAAAAAGCAGCAGTGGTGGACATAAAAAGAAGGACTTACAGAGAAGGGGTTAACTTCTTCCTCATCGAAGGGGTTACTGTCATAGCGACCAGCCATGAGAATTGGAATGCAGAGATCTGGGACTCTGCAAAGACTAAAGTCAAATGGGTAATAAGAAAAAAAGAAAGGATTTTTGGAGCGGTGAGATTTGAACTTGTAACAGAATTAGAATGTGAGGAAGGTAAAGTAAGAAGGGTTGCAAAAGAAGGACGAAAATTCCAGCTACAGATACAAAGGATTTGCCTTTGGTCAGCTTAATACAGAAGAAAATAAAGACATAGACTCCGCTTTCAACTTTGCCTTCCCACACATTAAACTATATATATTTGGAGGATTTGAGATTTGAAAAAAGAAATAAGACAATGAAAATTTTAAATTTGATATATTGGGAATTTTTTTCGTTAATGGGACATTATAGAAGATTTAAATTTAATTAAAATATACTAATAGTGTAAAAAATTTATTCACTTAGTTATATACTTGCCATGCATGATAAATTTATTATTTTATATAATAATTATTTTAAAATATATTTAAATAATTTTTTTTACAATGTAAGAAATTATACTGATAATGTGTGAAATTAAAATAATAATATTTTTAAATATAATATAAAAATATTTTTAAATTTGAGTTTTAATTTTTTAGTGTGTTCATTAATATCACATAAAATTTAAGAATATTTATTAATTTTTATTATAATGATAGAACATAACTTAAATTCTTAATTTATTTTAATAAGACGCGTTTTATCTTTTCACTTGTATAAAAATCTCATTTTAATTTCAAAATTTATTTATTTTTACTTGATAAACAGTCTTAAGTATAATTCTTTATACAAACAATTTATTTTAAGAACCCATTGGTTCCAATAATATTCTCAAATTACTTAATTTTAAGAATTAATATAAGGAACCGGATTGGAGTTGCTTTAAGTTATTGATATTGTAATTTTTTACATTTTTTTATTAATAGCAAATTCGAAATTTAATTGGATGAATTAGTCGTTGGTGTTGTGGTTCGTTTATATTTGGCAGGTAATATCATCCTAAAAGTAGAACTGCATTTCACGACAAAGGTGTAATCAAATGTTTCTTTGAAACAATTGTATCTACCCATGGTTAAAGAGAAAAAGGTAATCGATCTTTTTTGTCCAAATAGAACTTGTGTATTTGTTGTTAGAAAGAAGCCAAAAATTTTAAATTATGTATTTGGCATTTGCTATTAGAGACAAGCCAAAATTTCAAATTTGGGTTCGCTCAGATCCTCCAGAACTTTAATTCAAAATCATGTCATTTTCTAAGTGGGATGGTAATGTGGCTTGTTGCAACTTGCAAGTGCTTATTAGGGGGGAAAATGTTCTCCTTGTTCGTACTTTTTATAGAAGAGAAAATTCATTACAACGAATTCCAGTAACACTTGCAATAAAAAAACATACATCATATATAGAGATAAAGAAACAAATAAATTTACACACTAAATTAACCATCAATTTTTACTCTATTTTTATAAGTAAAATTGTCAATGATTAAGTATATTTCAAATACCAAGATAGAAGTAGTACGGCATGAATATAGTGTGTAGATTGGTGGTGAAGGACCCCAAAATCATGGTGATACCATGAAAAATTAAAAGCAACTTTGTGTTGTTTTATCTTCAACTTGAAAAATCTTAATTGATTTTGACAAAAATGAGGTCAAATTAAATATGCCAATAGTTTATCATGCTTTCTCCCAATGTAAATATAAATTTGTTTTATTGAAAAAATAACCACAAGAAAATTAATAAAACATAGCCTGAAAAGGGAAAATTAAAATTCACATAAAACCAAGAATAAAAACACTAAACATGCAAATTTCGAAAAATGTATATCTACAAATTCAAAATCTAGTAAGTTTGAACAATTTGTTAAAAAGTAGAACAACAAACAGACTTGGAATTATACTTAAAGAACGATAGCTCATAAAATGTGTGTTTGCTTTGGCGTTGATAAAATAAGACATGTCCCAAATTTAACATGATTTTAGTGCAAGAGTAAACAAAGGTATCCAAAACATAATTACACACTAAAAGTATATTTAGATCATAATTTGGGGAAAAAATTTTACTTTTATTCAAACTTATTTAGAGTTTTCCTAATAAAAATCCAAGCACATCTAATCTTACACTCATGCGTGAAAGGAAGATTGATGAGAAAAGGGTGGAGGGAGAAAAAAGGCAAAAGCAAGAAAACAACTGATTATTGTTTTTTTTTCTTTTTCTGATACATAAATAAGAAAATAAATATAAAATTTCTGCAGTCTGCATCACTGTGGGCCAAATCATTAGGCAAGCATCAAAGGTGCCCATGTAACTTGTCAAATATTACTTGTTCTTTCTTAATTAAAAGACATTCATTTATTCTTAAAATAATATGTTGTTGCAAGGTTCTACTGATGCAGGTCATGTGTGCAATATCCGGAAGTACATGAATTGGAGAAGAGTGGCAAGGTGATACCTCCTAAATCCATTTTTCTATTGATGAAACAACTGAACTAGTTAACAAAGATTGATCTATTAAAGGTCAGACTCATAATCTTATTATCAATATAAGAATCTTATTGATAGATGATCTGTATTTTTATAAACACTTTGAGTCTTAAAATATACCGTTCACCTAAACTTTTTATAGTAAAAAAATAAAACAAAACAACCTGGCTGACTATTTTAACTTGACTCAAACATGTTTGAGGTAGTATGGGTTCTTGAAGACTCACATCACAGGTGGACTCCTAATAGAAGTTTGATTTAAGGCTAATATGCAGGGGCAGATATGGAAGGATCCTCTTGATTTTTTTAAAATTATATTATCTTATCATTTTAAAAGATATAATCTTATGACTTATTGATATAAAGATATTTGTCCAAAATGGCAAGGGATGTACATAAACAGCAAATTTCTTTGTAGTTCATTGTGTCCTTGTAAAGTCATTAATTTTTTAGATTAGAGGAGACATTTGCAGGTTGTTTATTGAATATATCACTAATCTTCACTGATAGGCTCAAACGTATTACTTATTGTTTACAGTCTTTTGTATTCTGTTATTACAAGGATATTTTTAAATACAAAAATGTAAACAACTTATTTTATTGATAAAAAAAAATTAAAAATTAAAAAATATAAACAATTAAAAAATATTAATAATTATTTTTAAAACAAAATAATATTAATATAAAAATTTTAAAATTAATTAAAATAAAACGTTGAAATTTTAAAGCCTGACGTAAAAATTAGTTAATGAAAAAAACCTTTTCATGCAAAGAAAATTTAAAAGTAATTAGGGATTAAAAAATAGAAATAAATGTTGAAAATAACGAAATCATTCGCCACAAGAAAAAAAGTATAATAAAAATTATTTTCCCATTTAAGAATGATATTTAAAATATCAAAAGTACTTATTATAAAAATTTCATTTCCATAATCTAACAAAAAAAAAATACACTATCAAACCAAATAAATCATAATAAATATGACCTTCAATTAGTCATTTTTTAAGTTAAAAAAAGAATTAAAATATTTTTTATGTTTAAAATATTTTTATAAAGATTACTTATACTGAGTGGCACGACTGACTTCAATATGTTTAATTTTAATTTCAAGTAAATCTTGAATGTAATCCTTAATTTTTGCAAACATAAGCATTTACTATTGAAAATTCAAATTATTACATTTTATATCTCCAATTTTACTGTTCCAGAAATGCTAAGTGGCTACTACCCTGGCAATAATATCGAACTCCACCTCTGTTGAAAATAAGAAGCAATTTACATTGGTGTGGCAAACGCCATTTAAAAAAAAAAAAAAGTAATATAATAATAAATAAATAAGATTGAGAAAGCCAACAACCCCAGTTGATAAATCTCAGCAAAGTTCAACTGTTACTACATACCAAAAATGCATGTTAAGTGTGGTTCGGTTAATGAACTTAAACCACCAAAACGAAAAGCACTACAAGAATGGAAGCTTCTTTATTATAGCTCTAATGATAAAAATAAGATTGCATATATGATAATTACATCCAAATAAAAAATATCAAGCAAGGACTGGTATGGTAAAAAAAAGAAAAGAAAAGAAAGAACAGAGAGTCAGGGAAGCATTTGTGACATGAATGAAAAGAACAAAAGAATACAAAGAAAAATGTTGAGGTTTCAAAATTGAATGAATTGAGAATTCATTCAGCTACAACTAAATTATGCCTATAAATAAAACTAATGCCCTGTGAATGAAGATGGACAAATATATCAAGCCAGGTTAGACAAAATAACAGTTAAGAGAACCGATTGTTCTGCCTTTGTCTAATGCGTATTTTATCACTCTTAAATGGATTAACCCAGCTTCTGTCCTCAGTAATAGCTCTATTCCATCGCTCTTTGAAGACTTGAAGTTCCCATGTTGACTGTCTTCGTATCTGGTCAGTCAAAGTTACAATGTCAATGTCATTTGCAAGCTACTTTGTTATCAATGCAAGACTTGGTTTCAAAAGCAGTTAAAAAGCCTCACCTCAATACGCTGATCAAAGGCTGGTGTACCGTGCTTCTGATTAGGAAACAAAACCAACAAGAAAAAGAAGTTAGGATTGACTGTGTTAGAAAATGAAATTAGATTATAGGGAATGAATGCCATTAAAAACTGTACCGGAGTTGTGCTTCTACGTTTTGAAACCTGCAAAAAGAAAGATGAAAAAGAAAAATTATTGCTGCAGATTCTTTGTCCAGTTGCTAGTCAGCTTAGTTGTATGTTGATAATAATATACTATCACTTAGCAAAGTAGAATCTTGGAGAGGTTAAGATTCTTAAAAATCAAAGTTAATGATAGAAAGAAGAGAGGGGCAGGGTGTTATTATAAAAGTATTTGCAGCCATTGAATATATTCTAATGATCAACTCAATGTGCTCATGCTATTGACATTAGTTTTAGTGGAGCTTAAGATCATACCAATAAATTTCACCAGACAAAGTGAATACTGCGCAACAGAAACATATTTTGTAAACCAACTGAAAGTTAAAAATTTGTCTTAACAATGCTCGTTCCTATGCCCTGTCCCTATGTATAATCCCAGGGATTTGGCCAAGAACCGTAAGAGGGAGTATATACAGGAGTGTTTGTAATTGTAACCATTGAATATATATAAATTGTGATGATATAGTTTACGTACTAATGCTCTTTCTAGCAAGGACAGTTCGTATGCAAGGAAGCAAATGGATACACAATTAATTCAAACATTGGAGAGAAAGGAGCAAAATACTTTAGTTGTATCATGATCGCTACCACCCAGAGTTTGTATTCCCTTGTGAACAACATATTCACTATCAACAACTCCCACATTTTGAGTGCGATCTCCCTGAAAAATGACATTGATTTCACAGTTAATGATACGTATCATGAAGTAAAGGAATTTAAAAGAGAGGGCGAGAGAAGTGCAAATCAATAGCATACGACAACCAACTATTGATATACGAGTTGAATTGAAAACATGATGCATTCCAGGACTATGAATCATAATAAATCTTGTCCAGAAAATCTGTAATTCTCACCTGTGCACAATATCCTATTTTCATATCCACTCCCCATCCATGGATAAGGTCATTCTGAGAAAATGAAAATGATTACAATGTTACCAAAACTATTGACAATTTTGATCTATAACCAATCCAATAAAAAAATTGAATACTTAAATTACAAACGAGACAAAGTTAAACTCCATAAGGACATCAACCAAATAATATGTGAAAAATCCAAGTTACTTGGAATAGTTTTATTTTTAGTTAATAGAAAAGGGCAGAAAGTTAATCCACAACCTCATCTCTGAAAATATATTTGAAAGCATTCTGTAACCTTGACAAACTGGATGGCCGAATATATTAAGTAATGAATTTAATTAAAACAAAAATGATTTTAGGTCCATGATCAAAGTTAATTCTAGGATACTGAAGCAATACATTAGATGTTAGGGGAAATAGGGAGCAGGACAGAGTAGTAGTGTTCATCATAGATAACGGTCAAAACAAGAGTTGATTAAGGGGCGCCTAGGGAGTAATGGGTGGGAAAAAATAAGTAATGATAAAAATGACAGGACAGAAGGAAAAGAGAGGGACGAGCCTACCAGAATTGTAGTGGAAGATTAAAAGAACACAAGGTAGAGAGAAGACAAAATTGTAAAGAGTGGTTCTGAGTGGGGAGAAGCCTCTCTTAAGGCTGGGAGCTCAATTCTGTAATTTAGTTATTTCTTCTTATGTAATTCTCCTTCTCAGTTGTTCTTGAATTCCAAGAATTTTCCAGATCTGAGGATAATTATACAGAATATACTTTCATCTTTTTATCTAGTCTCCTACCTTACCATTAATCAATCTCTCGGTTCATAACATTACACCAGAGTAGATAACACACAATTGCTTTTTAAAGGAGACAACTTTGATATATTTTGAAAGAATTTTCAGCAAAGTCTGTGGTTAGAATTTTTACAAATCGTATGGACCATGGGAATTACCTGTATAAGATGCCAAGTACAATACCAGGCAGATTGAGAGAAAACAGGAGCCATACCTTCCACAAACCTGTCATGTTGTACCAAAATTTCAGTGTCATTCATAACATGAATATAGATACAACCAAAAAAATATCATAACACTCCAAAACATCAAATGTTTATTGATTTTGTCAAGTTCCCTTTTCAATACATTGACTGGTTAAATTTAAACATCTCCGTGTTGATGACAGAAAGAAGGATGATAACAACATGTGAATAAGATCCAGGATGAACATCATCTTGAAAACATACACATAACCAGGTCCAAGAAAGCAACTGTTACCCAGTGCATGGAGGCCCTTTGCTAGTTTCCGAACACCTAGTATTGCCTCTGAGTTCATAGACTCTCCTGCATGTATGAAAACTCAAGCTTAAGTATGAAATTGAGTAGCAAGTACATATGAAAAGCCTCTAATGATAAGTCACCTATGAACTTTTTTAGTCCTAGCTCTAACTGTAATTCTATGATGTATCTCTGTCGAATTTGGGTCAAGGGCAGGTTGAGATATCTCCAATCCTTCTTCCTTCACAATTTCAATGTATCTGGCAAAATAAACAGGTGCCCATATAAACGCATTCTCTTTGATGAGAGCACAAGTCTGTTATGAAATGACTGACTAGTCTTCAAGAGAAAAACAAGATACTAAATATAAATAGAACCAATAACCTCTTTTTCCACCTTTCCAGGCAAACAAAGATTACTTAGTAACCTAATGTGACCTTATTAATCTAATAAGGCTGATATAGAGCTTATTGTGCGTTAGAGCTGTCAAATGAGCTGGCCTAGCCCAGCAGGCCAAAGGGTGGAAAACAGGCTGGCCCAGCCGAAATTGGTCTGTTTACTTTTTTTAATTTATATATATATATATATATATGAATTTTTTAATAATAATAATAATAATATTGGGCCAATGGACCTGGAGCTTTTTGGGCAAATATTTTTCAGACCCAGCCCAGCTGCCAAATTGGCCCAGTTCATTTTAGGTCACTATTTTACAAGCCTGGCCTGCCAGGCCACCAGGCCTGCTTGTTGGGCTGGGCCAATTTTGACAGCTCTTTCAATCAAACAACAGAGAGTTAGAGAAATCATTATAGAGCATCAAAAAACTTTCAATATTGCCGTTTATCTACAAAAAAATAGTGTATACGTATTTAAATTGAAAACACAAGGCATTCAACAATATATGCAATCACTGATACACACATGCACGCACATGCATGTATAAATGAACTGGTACTCTGCATTACAGGCAAGGGGTAGTATGAATTATTAAATGAGCCACTAATATTAGAAGCAGATGAAGCAGCTTTTGTGCTGACTTGGTAAAGCCAAGTTGACATAAAATCAAATTGATTTAATTTCAAACATCTATACTCCCTGTTTGGATAAACTTCTAAATAATTACTTTTAGGAGAAAAAAATAAGGTAAAATTAAGGAACTTGTTTTTGAAAATTATTTTCTACATGCTACAAATTTCAAGTGAATTTTCATTCAGTTTTCATTAAAAGAAAAAATATCAAATCATATAATTGCAAAATATCATTTTTCATTATAATGATATCTTGGGTGCCTCAGCTGGTATTTAAAAGCTTCATATTAGAAGCCAAAACCAGACAAATGTCAAAGTATACCACCAGCAGAGAAGTGCAACAAAACCATCAGTCATACCTTGATGGAGAAAAATGTTCCACCCCTAAATCCTCATCCCAGAGAAAGATATAGTCATAAATAGAAACTATATCTGGATGTAGAAATCTTTTTGCAAACCACCTGAGAAAGAACCCAGGAATTAATAGATAAATTGGGAAAAATAATCCATTGAAATATATATATTCATAATATATTTAAATCAAAAGCATATATTTTAGGCAGCAATAAGTAAGAGGACCAACAGTCTGGTATGTAAGACATGATACAGACCAAAAAAAGATACATAACCGAGCAATAATAACAGACTCATGGTCATGCAGTGGCACATTACCCAACTCATCTACAACAAGAAGATTCACATGGTTTCAAAGGTGTAATGTTTTTTCAACTTGTGTGGTTGTTCCCAAAAGGAAACGTGAAACTAAATAAAGACCTAGACAGTGAGAAACCAAAATTTTCTCCCAACTTCTAATGATGTGTACGTAGTCTAATTGACTCAATAGAGTCCATAAGACATTTTGGTTTCCAATAAATCATTTCAGTGATAAAGAAATGACATGCTCGATATATTCCAAGTTTTCAGAGAAGATTTAAAGCATATTCCTTTCAATTAACAAACAATAAACAATAGCTTTTCAGACAGAAAAAAGAACCTATTGGTCAGTCTAGATATGTACCACTTTGTTTGGTTTTGAGCAGTTATGTGTATGGCCTTGCTACTCCAATTAAGATCCCACCATCCCTCCACATTGGCATCATAATGGAATAAAATAATTGTAAAATTGTCTGGAAGAAACTGTAATCAATGAAATTAGATTAGGATTGCTGATTCAAACAATTTTGATAACCTAATGAATCATCAAAAATACCTTTTGCACCATGGCATCTACATTATGCTTTTGTTTAATACCAACTGCAACTGCCAGCAAGTTGCGATTGGAGTAAACACTAACCTACAATCAAATAATCACCACCAAGCAATTAATAAAGTAGCTAGCTCAGGTGAAGCAGCTTTGATAACTGATGGCGTGCCCATTGCAGTTTACCAAGTCCAGCCATCATCTATCAGTTTAAATAGAACTATAATGTAAAATAAATAAAGTTGCAACAATGCTGACCTTTGACCTCATACTACTTGGCGTCCATAAAGGCCTTAACTCAAAATCTGAAGTAGCTTGTACTATACCTCGTGGCAAGCCCTTCAGATTTCCAGAAGTTTGAGGATATGCCTGCACAGTGGCATCAAAAGCACCAATATGAAAAAGAATATGCATCCAAGTTACATTATCAAATTAATGCAAGAACTGTAAAACAAGCAAGTGCGTCAAAATTTTGAAGCAGCCATAGCCAACACTCACTATAACCTGCAAACCAAAGCTTAAGTTTAGAAAGGTAAGAAAAGTGATTAGCATCAGAGTATACCTTTTCTTCTTCTCTGATATTCCACTGTTTGTCTATCTGATAATAACAAATGAAAACAAATAAGTAAATTTCAAATTAGAACAGGAAGTACAAGAATACAATGTCATGAATTGGGGCACTATAAGAAAGGTAAAACACAAGCCACGTAGCAGCCACCTGCCACAAAAAGTGGCTTTTGAATGTACACCATACTAGGAGCTGGAAAAAACTTTCAAACAAGGCTATGGGGTTTTATGCTGCATTGCTGATATACTTTTTTCAATATCACTTAATGACATCAAAGAGTTTGATCGTTTAATGTTAATGAAAACCATTTCACAAATTTCCTAACCAGAATTGTGACATTGTTATACTACTCTGGATAAAGCAGAGCTGCAGCAGTAACTGATCCCTAACCTGATGCAGAGCAGATATTTAAATTAACATTTTTGGCCCAAAGTTATGGCATGCAATCTCTTACCTCTTCTTGGTAATATTGATACTTTAGAGTCCTATAAACAACAAACAACATTACTATACAAACAACCACCATAAAAGGCAATTGTTTCATCTTCAAACTTGATTTTCCCTGGTCCAATAAAATTCACATTGAAAGAGTTACAAACGGAACTCTTTTAAAAAAATGCAGAAAGACTCCTTAACAAAAATCTAGCTACAAGACATTCTCCTTTGAAATATCAAAAGTACAGACTTCAAAGAAAACAAGACAAACCATTAGGCAAGAAACTCATTTTTCTCGTGGGCCACCTCCATGATTTGATTGACCTCATAGAAAAACTGAATCTCTTACTCAGCCTTCATCACAAACTGCTTGCTGTAACAGAAAATATCGGAAATTATTTCATCTTACAAAACAAAGGAATAAAAGGAAAAGGATAGCTTTTGACTTTTGAGCTAAATCACTGGCCAACTCAACCCCCAACGTCCAAAACAGAGAAAAAATTGCACAGAACTGAATGCCATATAAACAAGTATATTCACTTTTGTGTAGGAGATTGAGGACTAACAAAGGGAGTGGTGAGATGTTCATGCACACGCGGCAGTGTGACAAAGAGATAATACATGTGAATTTGAGATACATGCTTAGAGTATTGGCAATGATCACAAGTTGCTTAATACACACTTATCAACACCACCCAAACCTCCACATAAAACAGCAACGAAAGAAACATTTCAAAGCAGTTCCAAAACTGACAGTACATAAGCATTCCAAGGAACACGAAAACAGAGCCGCATGCATTGGATTTAACCGACAAAAGGATCACATGAAAAATGGAAAGAAAAAGAGGGAAAAGTCCACAGCTGGCCAAAACATTGACCTTCACCTGAAATCCAAAACTTCATTCTTCTCAGCAAACTCCAATTGCTATAATAAAATAGGATTATTTTATTTTATTTTTGCCGAAAAGAAAAAATTGACTCATTCTTTAACGTCTTCATACAAAATAGCAGAGAAAACAACCCCCTAAGCGTTTAAATTAGATCTAACCCTTCTAGACTTTCATTCATCATCGCCACACAAAGAAGAGTAAAGTTTTACTCCCGGCCCAAAATTAAATAAACAGTAAAAACCATCATTTCATTGCCATCACAAACCAAAACACCATTTTCACGAGACAATACAAATTCAAAATTTTCTGTCATTTGAAGATCTTCCCCTGAATCAATCAGCGGGCCCCAGAAGTGAAAAGGTACCGAAACAGATGCAGCAAAGGCAATGGGGGTGGAGAAGAACCTGGGAAAACAAAAGGGTATGCAGAAAAAGTGGAAAAGGACGAAACTTTGAAGATCACAGGACATACCCAGATGCAGAAGAATCGAAATGATGAGGGAAACACAGACGTGTAAGGTGATGGGAGAGCGAGAAAGAGGGAAGAGTGAAGAAAGGGTACATTGGAACAGTGTTTGAGAAGAGTGGTGAACGAATATATTGTTATATGCATGCGTGGGGTTAGGGGCTATGGCATTTTTTGGTGTATTATTGGGAGCTAACTAGCAAACTTGGTTTTTTAAGAAAATTACATAAGCATAGGTCACAGGGACATTAATATATATCATATATCATAAATCATAAATGATATCACAAAAAATATGAGGGTCTTGTATTGAATTTATACTGTCTCCTTCAGCTCTCATCTCTCCACGTCTTATGTCATGCTACCCATCACACCTATACTTCTATTCTTTTACTTTATACATTCTTTTTTGTTTCACCCCTCCTTTTTCTTTTTCTTTTTTTTATTGTTTTTCTTTATATTAATGTCAATGATTAACTCGGTTTGATGGAGTTATTTAATATAAATAATTCTTTTAATATTTATTTTTCTATAAATAATATATATAATAATTATATTTTTTATAATAGCATCTAATAATAATTATCATTTTTGATAAATTTGTTGATGTGTATAATAATATTTTTAAAATTGTATTAAAATAATATTTTTTATCGGTTAACTTTTACATAACAGTGTTTCATGATTTACTACTAAATTATTTTCTATTTATATGACTCAAATAACAGGAATTAAATGTTTCTATCACTTAAATGCATAGACTGGATTTTATCATTGATTATTGATTTTTCTAATTACATTTTTTTTATTTTATAATTTTTTTAAATTTAAAGACTTATTATTTAAAAATTAAACATATAACATTCTAATGTAAGAGGTGAATTGGATACTTATTAACTAGTATGTTTTCCATGAGTATTTTTCAATTTAAGTAAAATTAATAAATAAAAAAATGTTGAATAGAATAAAGATATTATTATTAAAATAAATGTTCTGTTTTATTATACTAGAAAAATAAAAAAATATGAGACTTTTAAAATTAAAGAAGGAATTATATAAATAACTCATTTAATTAAGACATCATTTTTATAAAAATAATATCAAAAACATAAATTTGCATTTATTAAATTACAATAATATTGAAATTCAATTTATCTAAAAAAGAAAGATGTCTTTAATATGATTCAATCTATCAAGATTCCAAAGTCAAAAGAAAATTTTCAAAGATTTAAAATTTAATATTTAAATTAAATTAAAAATTAAAACTATTATTTGAAAGAAATAAAAAAATTAGACACTTGAATCATTTTTTGGTTTCTAAAATAATTTTTTTTTTTAAATTTTTTTTATTTTTAAAATATTTTAATCCTTTAAAAATTTAAAATTTTTTATTTTAATTTTACTATAAAATGTTAAATTATGATGTAATAATGATATTGATAAATTATTGATTTGTTATATTATTAAAAAATCTTAATAAAATAATCACGTTCAAATTTTTCATAAACTATGTTTTAAATTATCATTTATTCAAAATAATTATTAACATCAAACTAGTTGATAAAAAATTTTAAAACATAATTTATTAAAAAAACATATACATAATTATCTTATTAAATTCGTGATATGTCATAAGTGGTTAATGTCACTATTACAATTATTATTTAAAAATAAGAATTAAAATTAAAATTTTAAATATTTAAAAAATTAA
>JAMLFT010001278.1:0-31938 GCA_026544285.1 Pachyrhizus erosus
TTATTTAAATATATATATATATATATATATATATATAAACTCTTGCCGGTTTAAGATTTATGGTATAATTTTGACAAAATATCTTGTAATAAATTATATATATATAAAAGTATATTATAATTATAAGCTATTTTTATAGGCTGAAATTAACTAGCAAAACTGATTTACATGAAAAATATTATAGGAAGGCAATTGGCATTTTTTGTATAGATGTATTGTGGTGGCATTTTATGGACGGGCCATGTGTAGAGAATGGCCCACTCAAATTCAAATCAACAGAAGAGCAGAGGAGAGAGGAAGAGGTGTTATTGCAAAATTGCAAATTGCAAATTGCAAATGCATGTCAAGGTTGTTGAGTCGCTGAGTATAGTATAGTAATTTCCCCTCCAATTCCAATTGTCTTGGTTCTTGGTTCTTCTTCTAAACAAATCTAATCAAGGGGTGAGTGAAGGAAACCCTAGAAAATAAGAAAGAATGATGAAGAAGAAGAAGCAGGTGCCAGAGTGGATGAACAGTTCTCTGTGGTCCACCCCCTCCGACCAGCACCGCTTTGACCCACCCGAACCTCCCTCTCCTCCTCCTCCTCCTCCTCCTCCTCCTCCTCCTCCTCCTCCTCCTGTCTCTGTCAGAGAAGATCCCCTAACCAATCACAATGCCTCTCCTTCTTCTTCGTCCGTCTCTTCTGCTTCTGCTTCCTCCACCACCGATGACATCTCCCGACATGGCCAGGCTCAGGCTCAGGCTCAGTTGTTGGCCGAGGTTAGCCTCACTCATTCACTTACTCACTCACTCACGGTACCCTTGTCTTGAATTGATTCAATTTTGGTTGCTAAGTTAGTTAGATTGAGAGCTTGTTCTTTTTAGTTATCTAGGAAGGTTATAGACATGCGCGAGTTGAGGAGAGTCGCTTCTCAAGGAATACCTGATATCGCCGCCGCCGCTTTGCGTCCCACGCTCTGGAAGGTACCTACCTACTTACCTACCTTTCTTTCCATTTCCAATTAAAATCCCCATCCTACACAAACACAAACAATACAATTTCACCTTTGCAGCTTTTGCTTGGATATCTTCCCCCCGATCGTGCCCTTTGGTCCTCTGAATTAGCCAAAAAGAGGTCCCAGTACAAAAATTTCAAAGACGACCTCCTCATGAATCCTGTAAGTTACATGTACATGCATACTTAATTACTTATTGCTTCCCCAACCACACACATCTGAATGTTTCTGTGCCTAGTCAGTCAGAAATCACAAGGAGGATGTACAACTCCGCTGCCCTTGACATCCATGATGCAAAATCTGAGACTCGGGTCTTGCTTTCAAGATCACAAATCACTCATCAGGACCACCCTTTGAGTCTTGGCAAGACCAGCATATGGAATCAGTTCTTCCAGGTATTATTTCTATGCAATCTTTTTCATCTAAACATATAATAATATCATTTACAGATACTTTTCAGTTAAGAAATTACCAAGGCATTTCTGCTTCCATTCTGCTTGTTACTTTCTGCACTTACAATTACACACACTATTCTGATTTGTTAATTATATACAATGTGAATTCCCCGAGTCATGCCTTCTTTGTGCAACCATTTCCGCATACCGCGAATGCTATCAATATTTTAATCTTCAATGAACTTCAATGCTCCTTATTGTATCACACCACTATACAAAATTTAATCTAATGTCCTGTGCTCTGGTGCGACTCTTTCTTTCATTGTTTTAGGACACAGAGATCATAGAGCAGATTGACCGAGATGTAAAGCGTACTCATCCAGATATACACTTCTTCTCTGGTGATTCTCAATTTGCAAAATCTAATCAGGTTGTTCCTCTATTTATTTTGAAATTCTTACCAACAAACTCAGTAACCCGATCCTTTTTCTTGGCGTGAACCTTTTGATTTGACTTTCAACTTTTGGGGAATTTTCAGGAGGCTTTAAAGAGCATATTAATTATTTTTGCAAAGTTGAACCCAGGTATAAGATATGTTCAAGGGATGAATGAAGTGTTGGCTCCTCTTTTCTATGTTTTCAAAAATGACACTGATGAGGAAAATGCGGTAAGTTCATCCTCGCAAGCTCTCCTCCACCCCTCTTTCTCTTTGAGTGCAAAATTGTATAAATGCTTACTGAGGGAAATGAGACAAACAATGTTGCTATATGTGATACATGTTTCCATGTACATAAAAGAAAATGAAAAAAATGTGAAATAAGTAATATGGCTATGGGGATGTTGATAAGGTTTTTGTTTCCAAAAAGTTGTTCAGATAGCAATTATTGAGTAATGTAGTTTCATTTTACTTGTGTTATATGATTTTAAATTTTATCAGCTGTTGCCAATTACTAAATGCAGGTCTTTGCTGAAGCAGACACATTCTTTTGTTTTGTGGAGCTATTGAGTGGGTTCCAAGATAATTTTTGTCAACAACTTGACAATAGTATTGTTGGAATCCGTTCCACTATTACAAGATTGTCCCAGCTTTTAAAAGAACATGATGAAGAACTGTGGCGGCATCTTGAGGTCACTACTAAGGTAAGATGCAATTTTAAGTACGTGCTCTATCTAAAAATAAAAATCTTTTCAACAATTTGAGAATGATAAAAGGGTTGTGAGGGGGAACTTTTCCTTAGACCAATGGTGATTAACTCATTTTATTTGGCAAATGAATACAGGTAATGAGGAATAAAGACATTGTCCTCTCACCTTTGCTCTGTTTAATTAAATTTGTTTTAGAAAGAGTTTCATCACTCCAATATTATATTAGTAAAACTAAATAATAAATGATCTAGAAAGTGTTTACCTGCTTCATTGTTTCAGTGATGCATTCTTCTCTATCTTACACTAATTCTTTTTTTTTACTTTTTTCCCCCTGCTTTATGTTCCTCTACTGGTTAAGTGACTTTTGGTCTTTACTTAGTCAGTATACTGTCTTGAGTGTCAATTTGCCAGATGATTTGATGTGTTTGATTTGGTTATTGGGAAGTTGATCAGAAAAGTCTCACATTTTTTGTTCTAATTCCAAATGTCAGGTCAATCCCCAATTCTTTGCATTTAGGTGGATTACTCTCCTGTTGACGCAGGAATTTAATTTTGCTGACATCCTTCATATTTGGGACATCATTTTAAGTGATCCAGATGGTCCACAGGTACAGTTTTGTTCCTATTTCACTTGTACTATATTGGACTTCCCTAAACTTTTCCCTCATAAAAAAAATTAATGGACTGACTTTTGATCCTCCACCACTTAGTGATGCCAATGGTAAGAGATGATGATGGATTTGAAATTGTAAGAGTTACTTTTAGATAGCTAATAAAAAGTAAAGGAATTGACCTCTTTAAATAGAGGTTGTACTTTACTTGTACATTAATAATGTTGAAATCGGATAACTAATGATGAAAAGAATCAGGAATTAGTTTTCACAAATGTTTTGATTTCTGAGATTGCTGTACTTCTCTATTTTGCGGGAAAAGAGGGGGGTGGGGGGAGAGATAGAAAAAGAGACATTCTTAGATAATAAGGGGAGCAAAATACAATTATATAAGAAGGGTACCAGAATACAAGAGGATAAGGTATCCTTCAAAACAAGTCACAAAGCGGAGGGAAAATAAAACAAAAACCCCATAAGAAGCCACAAAAACACATTTGACAGAGGAAACAGTAAAAGGAAGCACCACAATTACCCCAAAACCCTTCTAGGAAACTCCATCCACCAAAGACTGGCAACAAAAGGGGGAAACAAAGATTTTGTTTGGTTTAGTTGTTAGTTTTAAGCTTTGGAATTTTTAAAACCTAAAACTAGTTTTCAGTTTTTTATTTTAGTTTCAATCTGTTGTGGTTTTCAGTTTTCAAATTTTAATACCAAATTTTAAACTGAAACCACATGAATCACTGCACTTGATAATTCACTCTCTCCCTCAAAACAAAAGCTTTCATCATTCCTCAACTAGTCAGTTACTCCTTATGTTTTGCTTAATACAGTAAGACTTAATGACTTTTTATTGATGATTATGAATGTCTTGAAATTTGAGTATTTTTGTAGCATTATATATGTAATTATGTACATAATATTATTATATATTATTATGTATACAAAAATTATCAAATAGCAGCCATCCTTTTTTCCTCATTTGGCTATAGCATTTTTGGGGTTTCTACTATCTGGGATCAATAAACTATGCTTCCTCGAATCACTGAGTAATGCATGCAATTACAGTGGTGGAGGGAATGTCCACAGCAAGCTGCAGCAGGCCTCTAAATGCCCCTGCATGTTGTGTGTCTTTACACCAAGAAATGCATATCTTCATGCCTCAACTTCAGCTGAGTTCCTTTTGATTATGCATGACCTGTGTATTCATGACAGCAACAGTGTGTTTTGATACCCATTTCGCATCATCCAATTAATATACTGGACCCTGCGTTCCATGATAGCCATCTTATGGTCTGCATCATAACACACATATGTTCTCATTGAGGAGGCATTTCGGTAGCTTAAGTCAAATGGCTTTGATAGGCCTTTGCCAGCTATTATGTCCAGTTGAAGGACCTGAGATGCTTGCTGCTGCCCAGAAGATACGGTGTTGGAAAAGGTGGGAATGATTTGTTCTTAAAATTAAAAACTGATAGTCAAAACTCTTTTTGTTTTAAAAATTAAGTTTAAAGTGTTTCAAAATCAAGTTAAAAATTAAACTAGCTTCATTTTATTTGAATACGTTTGGTTAAAGTATTCATTTGGTCCTTGTAATTGTCTTTATTTTAAGGTTTAGTCCCTACATAAGTTAAGTTTTGGTCCCTGATGAGAACACTAGAGAAAACTTTTTGACTATATGAAACCGCCACGTAAATTTTCTCAAGATGATAAACCACCACAAAAAATTGTATAGGAATTAAAACTTAACTATTTGATTGTATAGAGACTAAAACTTAATGAGAACAACTATAGGGACTAAGTGAATAGTTTCACCAATATATTTTGCAATTTATATTGACAAACCAAACTGAAAACTTCCAACTATCCCGAAAATGTCCTTATTAAAAACCTACAATAAATATATTTTGCATTTTATGGGATCCTATTGTAAAGGAAAGATGAATAGAACAAAATCAAAGTTAGTTCCTTTTGTGTTGTGCTTGAGTATTAGGGTATGTTACAACTTACAAGTCATGTGCCTTCCTTGACTGTAACCTTGCAACAATAAATTCCTTTTGCTTGTCAACTTGTGCATAGAACTGATAATGGTTGATCAGGACGTCGAGGAGCATGGCATTATGTTTATTTTCTTTTACTCAAGATATCTAGTAATTCTTGCACTCAGTGAAAATAGAAAAAGCAGGAAAATTAACTCTTGCAATACTGTGTAGGAGACACTTCTCAGAATATGCTGTGCAATGCTAATTCTCGTTCGTAGGCGCCTCTTAGCGGGTGATTTCACTTCTAACCTCAAGTTGCTGCAAAGTTATCCTTCTACGAACATTAGTCATTTGCTCCATGTAGCTAATAAGTTACGTGTACATCCAGTCTAATGGTTTTCACCGCTGATTATTTTGCTTTATGATTTTGTCTCTAACGTAGTGTTTAATTTTGTAACTGTAAATTACTCTGTAATTGTAAATGTTAGTTCAGAGCAGCAATGGGTAATTTTGGATGCTCTGTTTTTGTTATTTTATATTTTTTAAATGGTAAAGCCCACACTACTATGATCTTGGTGGAATTCGCCTGTATTCAGTTATTCACCTCTCGTGCACCCTCCAAAGAACAATAAATTGTTGAAACTTTAAGAGGTGTCATTTGCCCTTGTTGGCTGTTGATTTTCGGCTTGGCTTTCAATGTTTATGACTGCATTCCACTCCCTCGATTAGTCTCTTCTCTCAAACATTTTGCATTCTAAGGCTAAGCAGAGTCAAAGCAATGAAATTGGAAATGGGAAATTGAGAGAAAAAGTTTAGCTTTTATGAGCAAGTAAAGTTGGGTCTAACAGAAATATAGAAGTTCTAAACATTGACTTCTATGTAGTTTAAAAAAAAAAAAAAGAAACAAAAATAATTGAAGGCGTCGTTTTATTATATTCCTTCGACATTAAGTTCTATTGGATAACCCCAGGGTGTGCCATTTTGGAAAGAATGTTACAGCACAATGTGGTTGTCTAAAGCATGAAACAAATTTTGAGTTTCAGTAACAGAAAGCATTTACTTGCAATTAGTTGTTTTTAAAGGTTTTGCTTAAATAAAACTAAAAAAAGAAGAAGAAATGAAAAGCAACTACATGGAACTTATAGTAAAAAAACAAAAGCAGCATAGAAATTATAGGGCATACAAAGCAAACTCAAACTTGTACAGAACGGCTTGAGCAAAATAGCAAGATTTTGGGCGTCGGAGTTGTTCACCCTATTTTAAAGACCAAAGTTTTGCTCCTCCCCACGGTCCTATTGACCATTCAAATTGAACATGTGTTCTAACTTTTTGGCATTCAATCTCCACGGTCCTATTCATGGCACACCACTAGGATTGCTTTTTATAATTTAAATTTGTAGTACTTATTTAATATATTGAATTTATAAAACAAATCCGACCTTAGCTCAGTTGGTAGAGCGGAGGACTGTAGTTGGTTAATGTCTGCAGACAATCCTTAGGTCGCTGGTTCGAATCCGGCAGGTCGGATCTATGTTTTTATAACACCCTTTTTAAAGGAAATTCCTACTTACATCCACGTAAACTGAATTCTTTGTTCTTACAAAAGATTTTATTTTTTATTTTTTAATCTTTATATTTTTTTATTTTAATTTTTATTGATAGTTTCATCTTTTAAGTCATAATATAATAAATGATGATGATGGTACCATGTACTATGTTACCAATTGAAGATATTATCATATGATGATATCAGCATAATATTATGATGATGTAATCATGTATTACATTTATAAAATAATTATGTCATGAAAAATATTAAGTACAAATAATAATATTATAAAAAATATTGAATCATTATGATAATATCATCAAATATTAAATAAATAATTAATTTTTTTATATGAATTAAAGATGATAAATTTGTTAAAATTAAAATAATAAATAAATAAAATAAAAATATAATAATTAAAAGTAAAAAATGACGTTATATAATTTTTTTTATTTTATAAAGTACAATTAACACCAATCAATCAAATAAAAAAATGATTAAATCAATCTTTTTAGTAATAAAATAATTTATCCTAACAACTTTTAGTTGTGAACTAAAATTCAATTTTAAGAATTGTCATAATCTTTCTTTATAATCTTGTGAGCATTTGTTTATTTAGAACTGTTTAGATTACCAACCTAGCTAAGAGTTTAATTATTGTCATATATTCTTTTGTAATAGGCAAATTAAACTACCACATCATCCAACTAAATAAAAATATTTTAATTTAATGTTTAAATATATTTTTTAAATATATTATTTTTCATTTTAGTTATTATAATTTTTTTGTTTTCATTTTTATAAATATGTCATTTTTTTACTTTTAACTCTTATATTTTTATTTTATTTTAATCCTTACAAATTTGTTATTTTTTTGTAGTTTCTATAATTATAACAATTTTTATTTTAATTTCTAATGATATTTTTATGATAATGTGACACTTTGATGATGTTATCATGTTATCATTTACTAACTTTATATTTTAATAATGTTATAAATTAATGACATAATATATGATGATATTATCATGACATTATTATCATTTGTTACATTATTATTTAATGAAAGACTAATGATATAGATTAAAATTAAAAATAAAATATTTTATAAGGACTAAATTATTATTTAAAATAACTAATTATATATGTTTAAGTTTACTTAACCGTCTAAATTTAAAAACTATAATATATTTGTATTGATGTTGCTTAGATTTTTTTTTTTTTTTGTTTTAGTAAGAATATTTCTTTTAATTAGAATTAGAATTCCTAGTGAGATATATAAGAGAATATGACTTAGTTAAGCGTTAGTCATTTTTATTTTCCTTATATATTTTTTTCCTTGATTAAGTCTCTTAATATGTGTTTGCTAAATAAGGAGTACATCTTTTAATTTTCGGTTCATTGTGTTGCTGGCTTGGTTTCAAAGGCCATGGTTGGTGCTGAGAGTGAGAAGGAAGAACACGGACGATTGATGGAGATTAAATAGACATAAAATCAATATAGATACTCACACATATGTAAACAAAATAAGGAAAGAGAATTAGATAAAGAAAATGAAAGAGGAGCTAATTAACCCTTGACCTTTTACATCTATATATAGAAGAAACATATTGCTGATAATTAATCGTTCTACTTCACCTAATTACCTTGATTACAATTTGGGTAAAGGTCTAAAATATCATTGCTCTTTTCTTTTTATTGTGGCAAAAAATATTGTTCTATCAAAGATTCAGCTATTCATCTCAAAGTAAAGTAAAAAAAATATAAAGTTTAATTGTATTTTTAATTACTCAATGGATTATGATTAATATACAATTTTAATCTCTTGATATTTATTTTTTTAATTTAGTCTCTTAATTTTTAATTATCAGAATAAAGACTTCATTTTTTAATTAATTGTTACAATTAAGTTTTTCCATTTGTTTTTGTTCTATTTAATACCCAAAAAATTTCAATTTTTTTCCTGCAAAATCCACTAATTAAAACATTTTATTTCATCCAAAAGTAAAAAAAAATTCTCTCACTTTTCTTATATTCGAAACCTTAATTTTACATAATACAAAAATATCTTTCAAAATTTATAAAGTTTTTGAGTTTTGGATCTTTCATATAATTTTGTATCTCAAATCTATCTTAATTATATATCTTATCACATATAAATATAAAATAATGAAATGACTGATCAATTGTAATAAAAAAAAAAACATGAGGGATTAAATTTGAATAAAAAAATTATTGAGTTACTGAAATCATACCTAGTGATTATAGAGAGAGAAAAATGTATTGAAGATAAATTACAAATGATTTACTTGTATTTTTTCCAACATGAAAACATAAATCTAACCATCTGTTAGTAGTTTCTATTTTTATTTTTGTTCTCTTAAGTCTTAATTAAAAAATGACAGATGATTAAAACAATTAATAATTAAAAAAATATTACAATTTTTTACACACGATGTGACCTTTTAGTGAAAGAGATAGGCAGGAGAATAGGAAGGGAATAGGGTAATTTTAAATCGTGAAGAAGTATGTAATTGTTTATTATAACTATTAAAGGAGACATTATCCCCTTCCTTATTGTCTAATTATAATAAAAGGTTGAAAGGAGATTACAACTGTGTGCACCTGTAATTGCAAATATAGAATTGTATGGTGTGAAGTTGTAATAATTAAGCATGTTTGTTCTGTTAAACAGGTATAATGAAATAAGCAACAACCTTGAACGATGGGAAACTAGTTACTAATGAGATTGCAAGGAAGCTATTATTTCCTAGCTAAAGGGTCAAACTTAACATAATTAAGTATGAGTTACACCGAAGCAAAAAGCAGGTAGTAAGTATATATGACATGATATGATACGATACCTCTTTCAAACTCAACGGTTCAAGTGCTTTAACATTATTGATCGATCTTTTTAATTGTGTCCAAGCCGTTGAGTTGTTGTTCAGATCAGGCTTCAGCTAGCTAGCTCGTACGTGTTGAGAACTTAATTGGCCAAAATGAATTTAAATCCAAATGAAACTATGTTCCTCTCAATTACGCCAGTGAATGAAGCCTCGCAAAGATACTTGGTTTGCGTTGCTGCTCCACCCCATGTTGTTTCAGATGGCTTATGGGATGCTGATGGAGCAACTAGGAAACCAATGAAATCTTTTCTACCCTTGTTTGAGTTACAGGTCCTTATAATATTTGCCATCACCCAAATCTTCCGTCTCCTTCTCAAGCCCTTGGGACTCCCTACGTTTATTTCTCAAATGATGGTAAATAAATCCCTCCAAATCAAGCTCCATCTATCTATCTATATAAGTATTTTTTATTTATTTATTTATAATCAATCAATTAATTAATTTTCTGCATGCAGGCTGGCCTACTTCTACAAGCTTGTTTTGTGGTGGAACCATTGGGTACATACATGAAGATGGTGTTTCCCTATGGAACTCACGACACCATTTCAACAATCTCATCAATTGGTTTTGTACTATTCATTTTTATAAACGGTGTGCAGATGGATTTTGGGTTGATAACAAGGATGGGAAAGAGGGCATGGACCATTGCCATATCGGGACTGGTAGCACCTATAATTAGTGCCATTACAATACTAAGCTTATTCCATGGCCGAGTAGGTGACATCATTGGAAACTACGATCATTTTGTTGTTGCATTGGTGTCGCACACTGTAATTTCATTTGCGGTCATTGCTTCTCTCCTTAATGAACTTAAAATCCAAAACTCCGAACTTGGGAAATTGGCATTATCTTCAGCATTGGTGAGTGACGTATTGTGCACAATCGTTACCACCGCCGGTACTGCATTTATGATTTCTGATGATTCTACTCTAAAAGAGGTTATAAGAAACGTCTTGGCTTTGATAAGCATGGGTGTCATTGTTCCATTAGTGTGTCGGCCAGCAATGTTTTGGATCATCAAACATACTCCAGAAGGAAGACCTGTGAAGGACGGTTACATTTATATTATCATCGTACTACTCTTTATGTTAGGTTGGACTTCGGTTAAAATAAATCAAGAATTCGTGCTTGGAGCTTTCATTTTGGGATTGGCTGTGCCAGAAGGTCCTCCACTAGGATCTGCATTGGTTAAGAAACTCAATTTCTTTGGTACCACCTTCCTTTTGCCAATCTTCGTCACTACCAGTATGTTGAAAGCAGATTTTACCACAACTTATTCATCCGGATCAGTTATGACTATCACTTTCACCATCTTCCTCACCCACTTAATTAAAATTATAGCATGCATTCTACCCGCCTCCTATTGCAACATGCCCTTGCGTGATGCTCTCTCTCTTGCCCTCATTTTGAACTCCAAAGGAGTTGTGGAAGTTGGCCTATACTGCTTCTTATACGATAACAAGGTACTCTACTATTATTACTATATATGTATATTTGTATGTGTTATGATCGAATTAGCCTACCAATAAAACCCTTGTGCATACTTTTATATATTATTAATTCCACTATCTAGCTAGCTAATTGAAAATATATATGCAGATAATCGATGGGCTAGCATATGGAATAATGATGGTGAGCATAATGGTGGTGGCATGCATCGTGCAATGGTCTGTGAAGCTTTTGTATGATCCTTCAAGAAAATTCGCTGGATACCAGAAAAGGAACATGATGAGTTTAAGACCGTGGGCTGAGCTGAGGATACTGGCGTGCATTCATAAACAAAATCACATATCGTCGACGATAGATGTGCTGGACCTGTGTTGTCCAACGGCAGAAAGCCCAATCGTTGTGGATGTATTGCATCTAATAGAGCTAGTTGGACGTGCCTTACCTATTTTCATTCCCCATCACCTTCAAAGGCAAGAATCAGGGTTGCAGCACAAGTCATACTCAGATGATGTCATTCTTACTTTTGACATCTACGAGCATGACAACCCACATGCAGTGTTAGCATACCCTTGCACGGCAATAGCTCCACCCAGCCTCATGTATGAAGATGTTTGCAACCTTGCGTTTGACAAAGTTGCATCCATCATAATTCTTCCATTTCATCAAAGATGGTCCACTGATGGGGAAGTTGAATTTGATGACAAGAGCATAAGGGCATTGAATCAGAGGGTCCTAGAACTAGCTCCATGCTCGGTTGGAATCCTTGTGACTCGTGCTTCCCACCAAATTAGAGATTCAACCACACGATTAGCCCTTATTTATTTGGGTGGACATGATGATGAAGAGGCCTTGTGCATAGCTAGGAGAGCAATTAGGAACCCCGGGGTGAACCTTGTTGTTTACCACCTTGTTTATAAAGAAGATCATGAGTGGGGACAATCAGTGGATGATGATAATAATTATGATCAGCTACAAGATGTGAAGCATGTACATACACATAATATAAGGTATCAACAAATCATAGCAACGGAAGGATCCGAAACAGCTGCTTTTCTTAGTGACGTAGTGAAAGAGCATGACTTCTTTTTAGTTGGGAGGCGCCATGGTATCGAGTCCCCTCAAACCGATGGACTCACAAACTGGAGTGAATTCCCAGAATTAGGTGTCATCGGTGATTTTCTTGCTTCACCAGATTTGGAGAGCCGTGCATCGATTTTGGTCGTGCAGCAACAGCTCTCACCCAAGGCACATTCTGGCTGGTTATTTTAGTTCTCTAGTCAAAACAACATGTAAACATTTTTTTTTTTTTTTTCATGAGAAATTCCATCGTATCCTTCAAACTTTTAAGACTTTTTCTATTCTTATTTATAATTTTTACGTCATTTCAATTAAAATTTATTAATTTTTATAATAATTACTTTAAAAATTATATTATTACAAATTTGTGATTAAATAACCATACATCGTATATAATAATATGTAATCAGTCAACTCAATTAAAATATATTAACTAAAAATATAATTAAATTGTCGATATAATACTTAGATATAAACAAAAAGGAGTGCATGTAATACTTTATTTGCTTGATAACATGCAAAACATTATATTTTTGTGTTTTTTTTTAACTACTTATTTATATGATTTTATTACTTATTTATTTTTTAAAATTTTATTTCACTATTAATAAATCACTTAATTTATTTTCTTGATGTTTAGAATGCTTTAGTTCGGTTTGATAATTTTAAAAATGATGTAATTTGATATTTTTGTTCAAATTAAAGTGACACTCTTAGACTTTAAATTAGATAAAAAAAATCAAATTGCATTGTTATTGAATAATTATCATTATAATTTAAATATCTTAAAAAATAAAAAAAAATGATAATGTATGATATTAAATTTTAAGATAATTACATTAAAAATTATATAAACAATAAACTGTAACCAAATGATAATATAAAATTATTTTATATTTAAATTTAAGAGTGTGAACAAGTTACGTCCAACTTACAATTTCGTTTAATTCAATCTAATTTTTATAAGTTAGGTTGAATGATTGAGTTAAATTCAATTTATTTTAATAAATTTAAATAGAATTTGATTGGATCATAAATTTAAAATTTTAGATCTAATCTAATTTAAATATATATTAAATATATAATAAATTATTTTTTTTATTAATATAAAAAATTTTAAATTTAAAAAAAAACTCTCAGTGCCTCTAATAAAGACAAATTCACTCTTACAAGCTATAATACAAGTAAAGCAAGTTTATATTTAAAACTCTAATGTTATAAATCTTATATATTTTTATAATTATTGTTTACTTATTTCTAAATCTCATTTCAAAAAGTAGTTATAAAATATTTTAAAAATAAAATATTTTAAAAATAAAATATTTGAACATTTATTAATTTTAAATACTATATCAACATTTTTTTTTTACTTTTCTTTATTTATATTTTTTTACTGAGGTTAAATAAGTTTTTAAATATTTAAATATATGTATGCTTCTAAAATATCCAATATTGATGTTAAATTTGAGATATTTCAATTTCTTTTAAAAAAATAAATAGTTATAAAAAAAAATTATGACTCAATTTAATAATCCAATTCAAACCAACCGAATTAAGGTTGATTGATTGAAGTAGATTGAAAAATTGGTTAAATCAATCCAACCGGCAGAATTAATTTACTTACACAAGACTCCTTATTGAAGTCTAAAAACTACTGTAAAAAAAAAAAAAAAGTTAGAAAATTAATTTTGATTTTTATACACGACATTCGAGGGGAAAGAGTATTTGAAATTTGGTCCCGTCCCGATGTTTGATGGTTAGTGTGGAAGAGATGGTAGAATCTGGCGAGCTCCGCAGGTATTACATTGTATTCATTCTCTGTCACGCCGTTCCGTTCCGTTGATTGTTGCTGTGTGTTTCAGTCGAATTGCAGAGATTCAGAAGCTTCGCAATGCTAATTATATTGACGACGAATTCAATCCTTTGGAAATGGATGCCCACAATGACTGTGCTCTTCATTTTCAGGTTAGGTTAGGTTAGGCTATGTTACCTATTCTTATTTTTCTCCCCATTCTCACTCATTCATTGCAATTGTCAATTTCAATCATACGAAACAGAGCACTATGCAGCAGATTGTATTCGACTTCCCTTCTTTGGAAATTCAAGGTTTCCTTTCGGTTACTCCCTTTTCTTTTCTCTTCTCATGTTGTGTCGCGAAATTGAATCTTAACTTTTGTTGCTCCACTGCAGATGTTTACCTACACCATTTGAAAGAGCAACTTAACAACGTCCACCTCGAAACCGCCCAAGTAGCATATCAGATAGACCTTCTTTCCAAAACTCACAACGATGGTCTGTCTCACTCACCAACACCTTTCATTTTTCTTATCATATTCATATTCATATTCATATTTGGTCTTCTCTATTACTATTACACCACCCGCATGGATCATTCCAACATTTACTTGCTATTCTCCTTTCTGCAGATTGTATTCTCTTGGAGGCCAAACTTGAACAAATTGAATGCTCTTTAGATTATGATATTACATCTAAGGTTCCTGCATGCTACTTGTTTCTCTTGTAAAATAAGCACCTGTTTCTGTTTTATTGTTTGTAGCTAATTCCTTTGCTCACTCTAATCATCCACTGGTGTGAGTTCTATTAATTATTAGTATATCCATTTCATTGACCTTCCCTTTGGCTAATGAAGAGTAGGGCATTTTACAACTAGTTATCATATTTTGAAATTAGCTTTTAATAATTTCAGGATCATAACACAGCCGAGTCTACTGAAGATTCCCCAATGCTGGCAGATGATTGTTTAAATTTGACCATTGCAAATCTAGACAAGAATTTAGAGGTGTTGTTGACAACCCATACTACTTGTTATTAATTTTCTTCTTGGGCAGTTGGCCATTGTATTGATTTAGTTTCAAAGATGTGCAGACTAATTATTCCATGATTCTTTCTCTGATTTGTTTATAGCCAGTTAATCATTTCGGTAGTTCTTTACTATAACTTGTATATAAAGAGCATGCTTTTCCGTTCAAATGTTGCAGCAATTTGAACTTGATAATAAGATTGATGAAATGCAGTTGGTTCTAAAGTCTCTGCAGAATCTTCAGTTTACAGTCAAATGGTAAGTTCAGCTACTTTCACTTACACTTCAAATAGTTATCTGTACTTCTGTGTTACAGCTTACTCATCTTGTTCCCTTGTTCAGGTTTGAAGTTGTAGAGCAGATTGAGAATGCATTCACGGGTCTAAAAGTGCTTGCATTTGATGAGAATTGCATTAGGTTGTCATTGCAGACTTATATGCCAACATTTGAGAGCATTTCCTACCTACCAAGAGTTGAAGCTACAATTGATGAAGCTGAACTGAATCACGAGTTATTAATTGAAGTTTTTGAGGGGACTATGAGGTTAAAGAATGTTCAGGTATCAAAATAGATCATTATTTCAATTTGACTTGTTTATGAAGATTATTGTTCAACAGAATTAATAATTGGGTTGAGGACTGATTTGGAGAAAAATACTGATATGAATCTACAACTCTGTTAAACAAAAACAACAATTCTAATGCCATGTAGAAATTATAAGATACTTTTAGGTCATCAAATAGTTTCTCATTTGAATTTGTTTCTGGTGTTATTCTCCATTGGTTGTGCTTCAGAGTTCTGTGTTTTGTAGCAGACATTGACCAAGAAACTCAGGTTCAATGACTCAAGAAACAATGATTTTTGGTTTAAGTTAGTTAGTGAATTTTATTACAATATTCCATTGGCTTTATTGTTATCATTAATTCATATCTTGCTAAGATCAGATAATGACTGATCTTGTAGCGTCTTCAACTTTTATACTTATGCTGCATTTGTTCCACACAGGTGGGAGGGGGATAGTGGTGTCTATTTCAGAATTTACTAGATATATCATGTGGTCACATCAGTGGTTTGCTTTTAATTTCTTGTTTAACTCTAGTTACTGCTATTTTTAATTTTAGTACTTTTGTTGTAGTTAATTAATATTCCGTATATGTTTTGCATTTGAAATATTGGAGGATAAATTTAGAAATTTCAACAGTCATGTAGTTGTTGAGATAATGGGTCTTAGGTATAGGAGGAAGAGTGATAATTGAAAAGGAGAATAAAACAATGAATTGATATTACCTACGATGTATTACAATGTGATGGGATGTGTTCATAAAAGAGCCATTTTTTCTCATTATATTATGTTGATATGGAAGAAATCCATCCAAATATGTAAAGATACCTAAAAATCCTAGTGTGAATTTGATGGAAGGTTTACTTTTTTTTCCCTTTCCCAAATTGAGTACCTTAACATTGCTTCACGCTTTGAAAGTTTGTATTGTGGGACATTTTGATATGCTACCATTTGTTTATGCCTTAAGAACAGCATATAAAAAACTTGTTAATTTTATTTAGCATTTTTACAATCCTTGTTATCTTTAGATGATTTATTGATGTTTTTGGTATTATTATTTAGGTTTTTCCAAATGATATATATGTGAATGACATTGTTGATACTGCAAAGTTTGTCAGGTATGCGATGTCCTCATTTTTTTTCTTAACCATGGGTCCCAGATTCTTTGTGGCAACAACTAATATGCCTTGACATTCATTTGCTAAGCAGCAAATCCTCGTTGCAGTGGTTTATACAGAAAGTGCAAGATAGAATTATACTAAGCACACTTAGGCATCTTGTAGTAAAGGATGCTAATAAATCAAGGTGAGACTGTTTGGCTTTAATGTTTTTAAATTTGGATTATTAGTGTTGTCTTTACATTTTTATGTCTCAATTCAGATATTCCCTTGAATACTTGGACAAAGATACGACTATTGTTGCTCATATGGCTGGAGGAATTGATGCGTACATAAAGTTGTCATATGGTTGGCCTATATTTGGTTCTCCATTGAAGCTGATATCTACAAAAGAATCAGATGATTTGAAGGGAACTTCTCTAAGTTTTCATTGCAAAGTTGAGGTTAGAGAATTTCAATCTGTATTAGCTATAAAATTTCTGTCATCATTCTTCCTTGTGGTTTATGGATATGTACAAGCATTGTCAATGTGGTATCAGGGTTTGAAGCTCAAAATGTCCATACTTAATTGTTTGCTGAACCTAATGAAATTCCAGAGTATCTTAGTCCTACATGTATTTTTCATTTCTTTTGACAATAACTACAAAAATTAATTCAGTGGCTTAGCCAATGTTAGTCTGAATGCTGTAATTTGTCTCCTAAAGTGTTTATATAATAGTACTTCAGGATTGTGATTGAGGTTATCAAATTTTGAAGGGGTTCAAGCCTAAACTTAAATATAACCCACCTACATTCAAATCCACTCTTTGAAACTATGTGAACATTAGAAATTTGGAGAAAGGAAATGAGCTCAATATAAATTTATGCAGAAGAAGTAAACTTCCTCCAATTTTTTGTATTATTTTACTATGTTAGTCTTTTCAACTGAATCGAATGGCATCATGTGATCATCTAGTCAACCTCACCTAGTGAGATAAAAAAATTTTGTTGTTGTACTCCTTTTAACCACACCATGTTGTTGGATTTATATTTGACATGTTGACCATACCTGGGTCTTATTTAGATAAATTTTCCCCTAAGCAAGAATAAAAAGTGAAAGAGTCAAACTTCTTTCATAAGTTAAAATCAACATATGCATCTAAATTTTTAGAAAAGTTAGATGAGGAACTTCTTTAATAGTTGAAGTGCATAAGTTAATTTTAACTTACAGAAGAAACTTAGTTCACTTTAGCTTCTTATTTTTACTTCTACAAGTGCTTTTGAAAAAATTATCCAAACATGGTCTTGGTAATTTTGCTGATGTTTTGATTGCTAGTGATAATATTACATGTAGTTAAGACATGAAGTGTATGCACTATGCAAACTCGGGAGGAGGAATGAGGATAATTAAAAGGATACATTTCTCGGGCTAGTGGTGTAACCTATGGATTTCTCAGAAATTAGAAAATTGTAGATGGCTGCTAAATTAAATGTTTGTATATTTGATGCTTTGTGTTTTAAACTCTAAATAAATGAAAATTGATGGATTGTTTGCCATGTATAAATAGGAACCTTAAACTCCATTCTTACAATAAGTTCCATTGATGTTTCGCTTATTAATAAAAGCTTAAATAGAATTTTGACACTCTTTTTTGTCAAATCTGCAACTTCCGTCCTCTTATTTTAAAATAGAGACGTTTAGTCTTCCTATTTTAAAAAGTCCACAATTTTGGTCCAATTCTCAATTTTATCTATATTTATTTCATTTATTTTTTTACATTTTAATGAATTAAATAATTTCTTGATGGTATCTTAAATGAATATGTTAAGTCACGGATTCAATTGGATCAAAAAAATATATATATAGACAAAATTAAAGATTGAACCAAAATTGTAGATTTTTTAAAACAGGAGGACTAAATATCTCTATTTTAAAATATAGGAAGAAAAATTGTTGATTGAATAGAACAGGAGGACTAAAATTATATTTAAGACATTAATAAAAGAAGACCCGAAATGGGTGACTGTCTCCTACATACAATTATCTCTACTGCAATAATATCTCGTACATTTGGGGATAACGGCATGATGTCCTGTTTGAATATTATAGAGTGCAATTTTTTGTATGTCAACAATGTTTCAAAATATGATAATCAGTATTTACAAAATGGATGAGACAGCTACCAATTAGAATTAGTTTGCACCCAGGAATTTACAAAATGGTACTTGAATCCTTAAATCAGTGTTAACTTTGCAATCTGTACTTCAGACCTAATATTTTCTCTTACTGAATTTGGAACAGTAGACTCCTAGGTCCTAAAATTCTTGTATTTAAGTTGTATTTTTAGTATTACATTCTGAAAATTATATGATGAAGGAATTCTGATTTAATGTTATGTTGGGGAACGTGTTTTTGAAACACTTAATGAGCGGTCTTTCCCATACACCTACCTGGTAGATATTTTGACAGGCCATTGTTTGGTGGTGTACTTTTAAAATTTTCTAATGATGCACTTAATCACTTGTGTAGCACGAATTACAGCGGTTTGGCATCCAAGATATTTTCTCCTCATCCCATGTCTTTATTTTGCATTTAAGTGTTGTTTTGATCATGACCTGATTTGACTATATATGATTGGAAGATTTTCATGCTGACTTTTTTCTTTTGGGCTATTGATTTTTCAGAAGTTGGCCAATTCATTAGATACTCATATTCGGCAGAATATATTAAGCTTCGTCGATGCAGTTGAAAAAGTACTTATAGAACAATTGCAGCTTGATCTTCGGGTCGGTGATATTTCAGGCTAAGGATATTATCATATCTATGGTGCTAATTGTAGATACCGCTAGAACCTTTATTTCTGGTCAAAATATTGCTTCATGTGCTGAAATTTGTTTTCTACTGGATGAAACGAATGTTATTAATGTCTTGTAAAGATGATTTTCTGCAATTTAGACATGAAACTGTCATGCCAAATAGGCATGTGACATTTGAATGGTCCGAAACTGCTAATATATTAGATATTGTACTGGAATTTAAAATTTGAACAGTATTCCTCTAGATCGTTATAAGCCCGGAGAAATTGTTGTCTTTAAAGTGACAAAATATGCCAATCACTTGTTTTATTGTTTTAGTAGAATTGATTTTGAAAATTTTGACTTGTTTTGGTAAGATATTTTATAACTGAGTTGAACTCATATTAAGTGATATATCATTACAAACTTAAATAGAAAATGAACTTTACCCAGAGCTTAACGAAGCAAGCGATTATCTAATTAAAAAAAAAGGTGAATTTAGTTGAAGGAACATATCAGCACAGCATACTCAGGTGATTAAAGTGCAACACTGTGGAGCACAACGGTCTCAACAGTGAGTCCAGGTCCAAAACCGAACAGCACACCCCATTCGAGCCCCTCACCTGTTGTGGCCACTCCATCTTCTTTTGACTTCCTCCTTATTTCGTCTAAGATGAATAACACACAAGCACTAGACATATTACCATATTCGCTGAGCACGTGTCTAGTGGCTCTCATTTTTTCTGGCTTTAAGCCCAATTTGGCCTCCACTTGGTCCAGAATGGCAGGTCCACCAGGGTGTGCAATCCAAAAGATAGAGTTGTAGTCAGAGATGTTCAAGGGTTGAAAGGCTTCAGCCAAAGCCTTTTCAATGTTGTTTGAGATGAGTCCAGGAACATCCTTGAGGAGATGGAAAGTGAGTCCAATTTCACGAAGGTGACCATCAATGGCTCCTTCACTGTCAGGGAGGATGGTTTGTGCAGTCCATACCAATTGGAATAAAGGGGTTTCAAGCTGAGGGATTGGGTCTGAACCGACAATAACAGCAGCTGCACCGTCTCCAAACAGTGCTTGACCCACAAGACTATCAAGATGAGTGTCAGTGGGGCCACGGAAAGTGAGTGCAGTGATCTCTGAACAAACCACCAAGACACGAGCACCCTTGTTGTTCTCAGCCAGGTCTTTGGCCAAACGAAGCACAGTGCCACCAGCGAAGCAGCCTTGATGGTACATCATGTAACGCTTCACACAGGGGCGAAGAGCCAAGAGCTTTGTGAGTTGGTAGTCAGCGCCTGGCATGTCCACCCCACTTGTGCTGCAAAAGATGAGATGGGTAATTTTTGACTTAGGCTGACCCCATTCTTTGATGGCCTTGGTTGCTGCTTCTTTTCCTAGCTTTGGGACTTCCACAACCACCATGTCTTGCCTTGCATCCAATGAAGGTGCCATGTACTCGCATATGTTGGGATTCTCCTTCAGGAGCTCTTCTGTCAAGTGCATGTAACGCTTCTTAATCATTGACTTTTCACCTGAAAATTTATTTATTTATGTATTTATATATATACATATATATATCAGTCTAAGTGTTGTGTTGTGCATGCTATATATATATATATTATCAGAATGAACATATCTTTCTTACACATGCGCTTGAATTTTTGTTTGAGTTGGGTGTTGTGATCAGTGTTTGTGATGCGAAAATAGTAGTCAGGGTATGTACTTTGGTGGACGCAGTTAGGAGGAGTTGCAGTGCCTATTGCTAAAACGGTGGCAGTGCCTTCTGCCCGTTGTGCCTCGCGGATCTCATCAACAGAGGCCATCTTAATATCTTAATTAACAAGAATCAAAAGGTTACGTAGTAGCAAAGCAAAGGCTTCAGTTTGGGGTGTGAGGAATATATAGAGCTAGAGTTACCTACATATATTATTATTAACACAAAGAAGAAGAGAAAGTGGTTAGATGGAGTTCACAGGCTTGAGCTTGGTGAGTTAGGATCCCTCTTAAACTTGCGCATCACAGCGTAACCAAAAACACATTTTCCATGAGTCAACAAGTTCATCTTTTATTTTCTGCTTTACATATTAAATCAACCAGTTTTAATTTTTATTTTTTGTAATTTTTCTTTACCTTTTAATTTTTGAAATAATTATTTTTAATCTTTATAAAATAAGTATATTTTTATTTTTGTAAATTTTTTTTAATTTTCATTTATACAAATATAAAATTATTATTTTTGGTTTTTAATGTTTATTTTAAAATATAAATAAATAACATTTATTTTGAGTATAATAAAAAAAATAGAGTTTTATCACGCTGATTTGTTACTAAAGATACTAATGGGTATAATTAGAGAACATTATTTGACCTTTTTTTATTAAATATATATTAAATTGAAAATTCGTTCATGGTAAATTAAAAATAAATTTAAGTTTTATTTTATTTTTATATATAATTGGTACCTTTTTGGGGCTTAGATTAGTCTCAGTATGCGATGTGGGGGAAAAACTTTAAAGGGGCACAAAAAGTAGAAATAATGATTTTTTAATCACCCGTTCACTATTATAGTTGTGTAATGGAATTTTTTATGGAGTGTAACTAATATTTTATTGTGGCAAACAAAGAGAGCCGGTGATACTAGTTGATCTTTAATTTCTAAAGTTAATTTGTGATTTAAAATTAAACAGTAAATATTAATGTTTGTGATCGATAATATATTTGATTAATTTATTCATATAAAAAATTAATAATATTAAAAACAAAAAATAAAATTTATTTTAATATATTTTAAAATTATTTCTTTTAAATAATTATATTTTTAATTTTCAAAATATATTTAAATAAATTTTATTTTTTATTTTTGATATTATTAATATTTTATAAAAATAAAATAATCACATACATTACTATTTATGATCATATTAATATTTTTTATTTAATTTTAAACAATAAACTAACAGTAAACTAAAATTATTTAAATTTAAAAGCAACTGAATGTGTAATTAGATTATTATTAGAATCAAAGTTACACATTCAGAATATTATAATTACCAAAAATAAATTTAAGCTTATTTCAAATTATTAGTTCTGACGACCATCTGTTGTGAAGTTGGCAACTGACCGTGTCTGTGAATTTCATCTGAACATTGTGGTTCGAATTTCTATAAAAACAGTGTTTCTTGGAATACAACATAAGACGCCAAATGGGGATTAAACCACATGTTAACTAAAACATTAGCAAGTTAATTAACTTAAACATAAACATAAACATAAACAGAGTTCAATTCCACTCCTTTTTATTATTATTTTGCCCCTTTCCTCGCCCCCTCTATTACAATAACGATTAGAAAATAAATGGTTGATAATTAAGCAATTGAAAAAAGAAAAAAAAAGGTAAGGTTTGCTTCATTTATTGTCTCTCTTCTAGCTAGGCAACTGAAATGTTGCCAAACTCGTAATTAAGTGTAGTTGTACAGAATGACGAGACACATTATCCATTGATTTACATGATGCAACCGTGATATTTCTGTGTATTCATAAATTTATATTTACATTACTTAGACTAAGCGTAGGCACCGTGGAGCAGTTACAATTATTAATTTTTTTTTTATTTTTCTATAAATAATTTGTCTTGGTAGTATCGTTTCCAATTAACTTTATTTGTTTTTAAAAAATATCAATGATATTATAATTGTAGTAAATGATATATATAATTTATTAGTATTGGTTCACAGTTCTGTGCATACAGAAGTGTTAGTAACCAACTCTTAATTAATATGTTTTTAAGACTTTTGGTTATTCACACGATCAGCTTGGTCAAAAAAACTAGGAGAATATAATGGGAGTAAATCAAAAGAGAAAGGCTTCTAATCCAATTATAAATATATAAAAGAATAACTGAATGTTCTAAAGGCTGTCAAATATATGTATCCTTTAATCTTCCATATTTTCATCACATTGCTCGCTTCAAATTAATTTTTTTATAATTTATGTGAAATTACAAGCTTGTTAAGAATCAAATGGCAGCGGAGGTTTTAGTTTATTGAGATAGTAGCGTTGTTTTTGTAGACAAGATTCAAACTTGGGTGATTTCAGGTGCCTTAGTATTATCAGGAAAGTGTGGATCTGAACTTGAATGAACCGTGGCTTCCGAGGGTTTATTTCCCATATCATTGGTTTTGTGAAGGAGGAAGGTCCCAGATAAAATTGTCACAAAGCCACACAACTCAGTAGCAATCTGCGATGCATCCTGCTTCGCCCATTCCTGCATCATATCATCCCCTAAGTCATTATATATTCCATAATTTGCCAATCAAGATATTGTTTTAATTATATATTATATTAGATATTAGATTAGCTAGTGCATAAGAGCCTTAACAAAACTAAAAGCTATGCCGATAGTATAGTATATAATAACATGCTTAATTATGATTGGCTAAATCATATGAATATAGTGAACATTCAGCGTGCCTCACATTGACTGTTTTAGGTTTTTCCATCATTCAGTTTTACTTGGCAATCTGATCGACAAGGCACTTTTTTGGCCCACGAACTAGGAAGCATGACCATGTACACCCTTAAATTAAATTAGGAATTCCAAGGTAGCTTTTGGATGTTGCAGATTTTTAAGAAATTTTTAGAGTTGTTTCAATTTGAATAAGTCAAATTATTTTACTTAAAATTTATCATTAATTATTAGTGGATTAACTATTTTTTATTGTTTAGCTAAGTTATTCATAATAATTATTAGAATTATGGAATATGACATCTTAGTCAGTTATTTTTGAATATATTTAAAATTAAGTTGTTTTTAAATAAAAAAATACGACTAAGCAGTAATATTCTCTGTTACTCTATTCTTTTATATTATTTTTCTATCCTCTTTCATTATCTTATTCTTTGTTTTGCTACCACTTTTATTTCTTAAAAAATAATAATTGGCATATGAGCCCTTTTCTTAAGGACCTGTGTGTTTCAAGTTGTCGTGAATTATGAAACAAGTTTTTCCCAAGTTGCTCTCCTAATCTTTGATGGGGAAAACTATGACCTTTGGGCAGTAAGAATGGAATCTTACTTAGGGGCATTTGATCTTTGGGAAGTTGTGGAAGAGTATTATAAGTACTTCCACTACCGAATAATCCTAACATGGCCCAGATCATAAGTCACAAGGAGAGAAAAACAAGAAAGGCAAAGACAAAGGCATGTTCATTTGCTAGTGTTTCTTATACCATTTTCACAAGAATCATGACTTTCAAATCAACAAAAGCAATATGGGATTATCTGAAGGAGGAATATGCTAGAGATGAACAAATACAGAGCATGAAGGTGTTTAATTTAATGAGGGAATTTGAGTTGCAAAAGATGAAAGAATCTAAGACAATCAAGGAATACTCAAACAAATTATTGGGTATTACCAACAAAATAAGACTGTTGGGAAATGACCTTGTTGATTCCAGAACTGTTGAAAAAATTCTGGTAACAATGCTTGAGAGGTATGAAGCTTCCATAACCTTATTGGAGAATACAAAGGATATATCAAATATCACTTTTGCAAAAGTGTTACATGCCTTATAAGCACAAGAGCAGCGAAGGTTGATGAGAGAATATTGTGGTACTGAAGATGCACTTCTAGCCAAGCACAACGAGAATGCGACAAACAACCAAAACAAACGTAAGGGTAAAAAGAAAACTTACCACCTTGTCAACATTGCGAAAAAATGGGTCACCTACCGTTCAGATGCTGGAAGAGACCAAATGCGAAGTACAATAAGTGCAATCAAATCGAACATGAAACTGTAATTTGCAAAGCAAATATCCAGCAAGTTGTAGTTGATGCAAAAAATGTACAAGAGGATAAAGACCAGCTCTTTGTTGCTACTTGTTTCTCTAGCAGCAATTCAAGTGAATCTTGGTTAATAGATAGTGGTTTCACCAACCACATGACCTATGATAAAGAATTACTCATATGTTTGGATAACACCAAAATCAAATGGGTTAGAATCAGGAATGGTGAACAAATTCCAATAAAAGGCAAGGGATCAGTAGCTATGACAAGCTACACAAGTACAAAAACCCTCTTTGATGTTTTATATGTACCTGAAATTAATCAAAACTTGCTTAGTGTTGGACAACTGCTTGAGAAAGGGTTCAAAGTCATCTTTGAAGATAAAAGCTACATAATTAAAGATCCAACAGGCCTTGAAATGTTCAAGGTAAAAATAAGGAGCAAGAGTTTTTCATTTGATCCACTAAAGGAGGAGCAGGCTACATTTCCAGTTATAGCAAGCTCAGTCGACCTTTGGCACAAAAGGCTGGGTCATTTCCATCATTCGAGAATGAACTACATGCTGAAAAATCTAGTATGTGGAGTTCCTCCCTTGACAAAAAAAGCTAGCTAAATGTGAAGCTTGTAAATTTGGGAAGCAAACAAGGAAACCATTTCCTAAAAGTAGCTAGAGGGCAAGTCAAAAATTGCAGCTTGTTCACACCGATGTTGTTGGACCACAAAGAACTTCACCAATAAAAGGAAGTATTTATTATATTATTTTTATCGATAACCTAACGAGAATGTGTTGGATTTATTTCCTTAACTACAAATCAGAAGTAGCTATAGTGTTCTGGAAATTTAAAGCACATGTTGAAAATCAAAGCAATTGTTGTATTCAAATATTGAGGTCAAATAATGAGAAAGAGTATATAGCTAATTAGTTTCAACAATTTTGTGATGAAGCTAGGATTGAGCATCAATTGAAAGCCCTTACACTCCTCAACAAAATGGAGTGAAAGGAAAAATAAATCAATCATAGAGATGGTCAAGTGTATGTTTCATGAAAAGGAATTACCAAAAAAATGTTGGGTCGAAGCTACAAATACAGTTGTGTTTATTCAAACACGAGCTATACAAAATCAAACTCTTTTTGAAGCCTCGTTTGGTTTTAAACCTTCTCTAGATTTTTTTTAAAGTATTTGGTTTCTTGTGCTACTCACATGTACCTTAAGTTAAGCATGATAACTTGGCAAAAGAGTTGAACTTGGAGTATTTATTGTCTACAACACAATCTCTAAAGCTTATAGGATTTTTCAACTTCAATGGAAAATTTCTTATAAGCAAAGATGTTCACTTCATGGAGGACAAAACATGATGCTAGAGTGATTCAAAGAGAATTAGAATGTTGTACTAAAGCTTGAAGATACAGTGGATGATCCACCTATTCGAGGCACAAAATTGTTTTCTAACATCTATCAAAGAAGCAATATAGTAGTGTGCAATATAGTTGTGTGTGAACCAGCCATTTTTGAAGAAGCTGATATGGAGCATAAATGGTTAACTGCAATGGAAG
This sequence comes from Pachyrhizus erosus, assembly GCA_026544285.1. Classification (NCBI taxonomy): domain Eukaryota; kingdom Viridiplantae; phylum Streptophyta; class Magnoliopsida; order Fabales; family Fabaceae; genus Pachyrhizus; species Pachyrhizus erosus. The sequence continues at coordinate 26,721 of JAMLFT010001278.1, forward strand.
AGGAGAAGTGGATAGAAATATCATAGGGGTGAAGTGGATGTTTCGAACAAAATTCAATCTTGATAATTCCTTAAATAAGCACAAAGCAAGGCTTGTTTTTAAGGGCTATTCTCAAATTTTGTACACGATTATGTAGATACTTTTGCTTCAGTAGCAAGGCATAACACAATAAGGTTGCTACTTGCCATTATTGCACAAAACAGATGGAAAGTGTTTCGTATGGATGTTAAGTCAACCTTTCTTAATTGTTTTTTGCAAAAGGAGATTCATGTTGAGCAACCAGAAGGTTTTTTCATCAAAGGACAAGAAGATAAAGTCTATTTGCTAAAAAAGGCTCTATACAGCTTGAAGCAAGCCCCTAAAGTATGGTACAGGAGATTTAATGATCATTTGTTGAGCTTAGGCTTTCAAAAGAGCCAATCTGAAGCTATACTCTATGTCAAGCATGTTGATGTTGATATTTTAATCATTTCTTTATCTATTGAAGATCTTTTGGTGATAGGAAGTAACCTAGCACTAATTGATATATTCAAGCAAGAAAGGAAGGATGTCTTCGAGATAACTAATCTTGATCTTATGACCTATTTTCTGGGTATGGAAATCACTCAGAAGAAGAATGAGATTTTTATTTGTCAAGGAAAATATGCAAAGAAGATTCTAAAAAAGTTTCAACTGGATGAATGCAAAATAATGAATTCTCCTATGAATCAAAAGGAGAAGTTCAGCAAGAAGGATGAAGTTTATAAAATTGATGAAGCGCATTTTAGAAGCTCGATTGGATGGCTAATGTATCTTACATCCATAAGACCTAACATTTTATTTCTAGTTAGCATGCTATCAAGATTCATGCACTGTGTTAGTGAACTGCACTTGAAGGCAACAAAATGAGTTGTGAGATACATTTTATGGAGTTAAATACTACCAAGTACAAGACTTCAAATTATTTGGTTTTTCTTACAGTGATTGGGTAGGTAGCTTGAATGATATGAAGAATACTTTAGGGTACTGTTTCAGTATGGGTTCAAGTGTTTTCTCTTGATGTTTCAAGAAACAAGAGGGTGTAACTCAGTCAACAACAGAGGTTGAGTTTATTGGTGTTGTGGATCAAGCTATCTAGTTGAGAAATATTTTAACAGATTTGGACCTAAAGCAAGATAAAAGCACACAAGTTTTTGTTAATAACCAAACAGCAATTTCAATTTCACATAATCTTATGTTTCATGGGAAGATCAAGCATTTTAATGTAAAATTGTTTTACTTAAGAGAAGTTCAAGAAAATGGTGATGCAAGTCTAATTTAGTAAGTCTTTTTCACTTAACAGGTTCAAATTTCTAAGGAAGAAGCTAGAAGTTTGCAGTCTCCAAAACAAGGAAAAGTGTCGAGAACATGTCTTTTGGATGTTGCAGATTTTTAGGAAGTTTTCAAAGTTGCTTCAATTTAAATAAGTCAAATTGTTTTACTTAGAATTTGTCATTAGCTATTAATGAATTAGTTATTTTCTATTTTTTAACTAAATTATTGATAGTGGTTGCTAGAATCATAAGGTATGACATCTTAATCAATTATTTCTAAATGTATTTAAAATTAAGTTATTTTCAAATAAAAAATGCAATTAAGCAGCAATATTTTCTGTTATTCTTTATTCTCTTATCATATTTTTTTCTACTTCTTCACTATCTTTTTCTCTGTTTTGTCATTGTCTTTATATCTTAAAAAACAATAGTAATTAACAAGTCACCTTAAACATGATAACGCTGGCGATGATTGTAAATGATGTGAACATGACGTAGTAAACTGGTGACACCACAGCAGTGTTAAAGGTGTCCAAAGCCTGCAAACACGTTTTCCAAATCAAGTAAATAACATTATACAAAACAACTGATAAGGTTATTAGCTTGAACTGCTAATATCATAACATACTTATCACACTCATTTTAAAACAAGTTTAAAGAGATACGAAGTAAGTAAGTGCGCTGGAAATTAATAGCATAAAAGTCCAGGTAATTGCAGTCTAAGCTAAGCTTTGTTTATCCTTAAGTGAAAACGGAAAGTTGAGAAACTGTCTAATATGAGAATTAAGAATAACGTATTTTGTAGGCTTGCAATACAGTAGACTCAATACTAAATCGTTCTAGTGTTTTAGATTGTACAGTTTCCAAATGGTACGTACCAGACCACGGAATGTTAGGTGTAATATTATATAAATCGAGAAAAGTATATATAAAGTCAAAAAAAGGCAGGAATGCAAGGTGTAATATTGTTAAACCTAAGTGGAGTGAAACTGTAATTTGTTCTCATTTTTAAACCTTGAAAAAATAACAAATTTAGATTTAATTAATTCCTTAATTAAGTATTTTTTTTAGTGTTGTTCTTCCATAAAAATTAAAATTTCACCTCAGAAACTCAAATTTTGATGAAATAACAACACCAAGTTTAACCTTGAAAACATAAGATTGAAAAAAATCAAGTCTATGATATATATGGTGTTATGGCGTTATATAAATTGAGAATACCTTGTGGTGGTCAAAAAAGGTTTGGACAGTGTATATCGCTAAACCTAAGGAGATGCAAGGGTAATTTATCCTAATTTTTAAACGTAAAAAATAATTATCACTTAAATGCTACGTAAGTTTCAAATGCCAATGCTTTGAAAAACTAGGGACAAATATTTTACTTTTTCACATTAGTAAAAGTTGAAACGAAATTTTAGAAATAATGGGAGACATATATATATATATATATATATATATATATATATACCTTGTTCAGGTAGTTAATCTGCAAAAGGCAACATCCTATCACAACCACTGTAAATATCCAGGTCTCGAAGTAAACAAATTGATTTGTCCCCTCAAATGAAAGCTTCAAAGCGATTCCCACTGCTTTGACACCCATAACCTATGTATTGAACAAGGATTAGTATTAAGTTTTATCTATAGAAGGGCAAGTCCATGATGTATGCGTGCGTATAAGCATACCGTAATGGAGCCGGTGAGAGAACATATTCCGATATACACCATCATATGACTCTCGCCATGGCTTGGTGCAAAACGGAAAATAAGGACGCAAACTAATATCACAATAGCGCAAATATAGATAATAAAACCTGTTCATATGAAAAAGTAATCTATTAATCTTAGGCTCATTAATTAACCAGATATATAACAAATAATATTTCCTTGAATCCACTTTTGCAAGCAACCAATTAAGGGTTAATTACCTGGTTCTGTAGCAAGTTGCCACACTTCCCTGACAGAATGGATGTCTTTCTCTTTCGGTGCATGCAAAACAATAGATGTAGATCCCACCACGCAGAGAGCACACCCAAGCACGCCAAAGATGTGCAATTTCTCTTTCAATATGAAGTGAGCTAGCACTGAACTGCATCATAATATATATAATCGAGCTAGGCTGTAACTGTTTATATTTCTTGCATGCATGCAGATATTATTGAAAAGACACAAGTTTAGGATTGTCAACGAACAACAAAGCTATTTATATATATAGCTTACCTGAAAATGATGCTTAAAGCTCCTAAAGGAGTTACCAGGATTGCAGGAGCAAATGCATATGCTGCAAAATTAGCTATTTCCCCACAGATCACTACAAAATGTATGAGTTGATTTTAGCATATAATATATTATAATTTATCATGCTAACCTATCATGTATAAATTACAAAATTCTATGAGCTAGCAGTAGCTATATTTGTGAATTATTCTGCACAATGAAATGGCCTAGAGAGATGAAGATATATATATATATATATAGCACAACACAGGATTGATTAAATATTGCGTCACAATAAATTAGGTTCCGCATGCAACAGAGTTGATTGAGGGGAATAATATGTAATCATAGTAATAATATTGCACAGCCTACATAATAGATCTTGTTAGAGGGTGCATGCAGAAACAGTAGGTTAATATAAATAAATATATAATATAATGGTAAAGGGATTAAAAATTGAAAATTACTCACTTGAAATCATTCCAGCCCACCACCATGGTTCATACAGATAAGAATGCCCTCCCGTGGCTGATCAAATAAAAGCATAATTATTGTATGTTAAAAGAATTGACACATGAGTAACCCAGATGATATGAGAAGGGGTGAACCTGCTCTATTGCCGTTGTTGGCAGCTTTTTTAAGACCCATTTTTTTAATTATGAAGCTAGATCCAATGAAAACACTGGAAGAGACAGCCAATATAAGGCCAATAACGTTGTCGTGTGTTTTCCCCATGATATTATATGTGTTGGGTCACAACAACACCAAAAAGTAATCAAGCTTGCAGGGCCAAGATGTCTAATCCAAAATGCCTTGACCTTTGATGAGGCATAAGATTGAAAGAAAAAGTCACAAATTAAATGCAACATATGCCCAAGAACAAGAGATAAAAACAAAAGAGATTAAAGTAAAGACAAGGGAACCTTTTCCTTGGCACCCTGCACACAAGTATTGTAGCTAAAAGCCCATCTTAATTTAATATGATCAGAAAGTTAGGATGAAAATTTTAGTGATGATGCAACGTAGTTTCAGTTTATGATGTTGGGGCATTCGTTCTCTTCAAAGAGAGAGGGTGGGGGAATGGAGACGCAGGTAAATTCGTTACCTATGCGTATCATCCCAGAAAAAAATGGCAAATACAAGCCGCTATTTATTCAATTCCATAACAAATGTCCACCGCATATCTTCTTCTAAATAATAACATATTAATTTAATTAACAAACAAATTTTATCAACTTTTTATTAGTGCATATTTCTTTATACATTAATTTTTCATGCTACTTCTAATATAAAATTTCAACTGTCAATAATCATTTCTTCTATCTACCTTGCTCTGGCCACCGCTACTATTGTGATTCATTTGGAATTAGACAAATAAAATTTAAGTAAACTTTCGTTATAGGTAAATTATTTCTAATATTAATAAGACATTCTTGTTTTTTTATTAATTTTATTAATTTTTTCTTATCATAAAAATGTATACTGCTTTAATTTTATTATGTTCGTGTAAAGAGACAAACTAAAGTTTTCTAAATGCTTTCTATAGAAAGGAGGAGTATATTAAACTCTTAAGAATTAAATATAAATTTGGATCCTAAATAATTGAAATCTTTTATTTTAATTTTTTTAAAAAAATTATTTTTAATATCAAATAATAACATTAAATAACATCGTAATAACTTAAACATTAATACGATTAAAGAGTCAAG
>JAMLFT010001279.1:0-31938 GCA_026544285.1 Pachyrhizus erosus
TAGAATTATAAAATAATTATGAAAGAAAAATAGATTTAAAAATTATAAAAAAATAGAAGAAAAAGGGTCGGAGATAAAAATGTAGAGTAATAATCTAAATTTTAGAAATATAAAATGGAATTTTATAAATAAAAAACATATATAAATAAATGCTAAAATAAATTAAAATAGATGGAATCATTAAAATATATAAATATTTTGGTGAAGAAAAATATAGAAATAGGAAGAGAAAAATATAAATTGATTTATAGGATTAAAAATTAAAATTATTATTTTAATATATAAAAAAAATTTAAAACTAAAAGAAATAAAGAAAAATACAAAAAAAAGGTTGGGATACAAACCTAAGCCTTGTGAGAGAAGAGAAGAGGCGTTGACCAACTGAGCTAGTAGACTCATTGATTAACATAAGACGCTAGCCCATAACAAGTTAAAGAAAGAAAAGAATGCTGAAAAAAGCAAAGGATGAAAAACGTGGAGGAACAGATTTGAACATAGGACAAGAGAGCGGAGGGTAGGAAAGGAGAGTGTAAGTTTGTGATTAGACCGCTAGGCCTATCGCCGCAAACTCAACAAAATAAAAACTACATAAACTTACCTCGAGAACCTTAGACCGCCATTGAAGCAACTGATAGAGCTTTTCTCCTCGAGCCTTCCTACTTCTGCCACCGCCATAGTAGCTCTACCACCCTATACCTGCTCTAGCCTCCTTCGTCCATCCTCAACGAATATACTAAGCTAAAAAGAAGGGGTCAGTACACTATATAAATGGGACAACCATGGGAGGAAGACGAATGAAAACTCAAAAGAAGAATTCAAAAATTCTCCATGAAAACGAACCACATTCCTTTGTTTCTATTCCCAAATAGTTTCGTCTTGAGCTAAGCTTCGTTTTAGCTCAATCAATTGAGAAAATGGAAGAAAGAATTGCGATTTAGCATCGTCGTTGGAGCTTTGCTAGAAAGCTTATAATTCTCGTCAAAAATTCGAAATTAAGGTAAGGAGTCTCTATCTTTTGAATTTTTCATTGCTAATCCATCCTGAGCTTGAGCATGTTAATTCCTTGATAAGCCTTTAAAATTAATTAGAACATAGATATATTGCCAGAAACAAAAATTTAAATTTGCCTTTGCCGCCATGAGCATTTTCTGCTCCAAGCTTTGTGTAATTTCAATTGATTTCTGAATTGGGTTTCGTATAGTAATGGTTAACATGCGTTTGATGTTATGAATTAATCCGAACACGTATCTAGGGATAATTGACCCAAATTTGAATGATTTAGAGCGGTACAAATTGAAAAGGAGAGTGTTGATTGTAAGATAAATTTGTTTTTGTAAATTACTAGGGATAGAAAACTTACTAGGCAAAGGAGAAATAGATAAATAATAAGAGAAAAAGAGAAAGTAAAAAAGAAGAAGGAAAAGGAAGAAGGAGAGTTGAAAGAGAGAGAAGGAGAGAGGGAGAGAAAGAAGGAGAGAGAGAGAGAGAAAAAGAGAGAGAAGGAGAGAAAAAGAAGAGAGAAAGGGAGAGGGAGAGAAGAAAGAAGGAGAGAAAGGAAGAAAGAAAGAAGAAAGAGAAAGAGAGAAAGAAAGTGGGAAAAAATATAACAAATAAATTTTTATAAAATACTATTTATACCTTTATTCTGACTAATTCTACTTATAAATACTATTATAATGCATGTAAATTTGTGTGATTAATAATACTATCATTTTCTATGATGTATGATGATGTTGTGTGTAATGATCCCCTCTACTAACAGTAAATGAACTCTTATAACTTTAGTGACTGTCTCAAGCAGACAAAACTTGAGAAAATAAACCTAAGGTAGAAGATGAGACATAAAATTGTGAAAGTTTAAACTATTTACTCAGTCAAAGGTTGGATAAAACTTAACTAATGGCTGATTAATTGATATAAAATGAAGTCATCATAGAAATGTTACCTCTAAGCTTAAAACAAGTACCAAAAGAAGTTGATAAATGGAAGTGGGAAGAGGAGGATGAATCCTAAACATACGAGTGAGAATTAAGAATGAAGATTGCATGAGTTGACCATAGAAAGTATTTGAGGAATGTACGTAGGCTCAGGTGAGTCCTTGAGGGTAGATAAGGTGACAAGTTGTGAGTTGCTCAGAGAAAGAGGGTGTTACAAGACCGGCTTGACGTCCCCGACAAAGCGAAGTATTACCAATATTCAATTGAGAGTATCTTAGATCGAGTACCAGACAAGATATGTACTCTTGATCGTCGACCCAGAATGTAGACTTCGATTTTATTGACACGCTCGTGTATGTCCTCCCAGAAGTAGGAGTATTGGAGGTTACAAAGGGTTTTAAAAGATTAAAAACCCTAATTAGGCACGAATAGTGAGATGAAATTAAGCAAAAAATTAGGAAAATTTTTGTATGTGTATGTAAGGATAGAAGAAGGTTCACTTCTACACCCCCTTCTTTTTAGATGACCGACCATTTTTGCCTACTTTTTTGTTTGACGATCATTCCTCTAAAGGGAAGCTGGACGCATGATTCCCTTTTCGAGGATGATACTTTCATAGGATATGTGAGATTTGTCTTTCTATTTTCAGAGATAATACCACATGGACAAATTTCCCATATCAACCTTCTAGTATAATGATACAAAACCTACCTCGTCGCTACATAGGAATCCCACTATATGTTTCACCCACTCCACGATACTCTCAACCTACCGTAGATCCCAACCCATCCACTAGCCCCGCTGTCAATGAAACTCATGACTCAAAGGGGGAAAAAGAGACCTCGGAAGAAGAAGACCCCTTTGAATGTTTTGATTAAATGTTATAGAGAGACTTATAAGTTAAAATAATACCTAGCTAATTAGTATTCCCCTGTTCTTGGATGAATGTAGAATTATATAATACAATTGATATTTTGAGATTTATTACATATAGTTATACTCTTTATCTTATCAATATATATGTATTCAACTGAATTTTAAATGACGCGTAAATGCTGTGGGGGTAGATAAGTGTTTGTAAATTGTAACTCATTAGCGATTGACGTTTTACGTTTTATTTTGTTAATTAAAATTGAAATATAATTCTTGATGAAATAAAAACAAATAAATGAAAAAAAACATTACAATATCAACAATCCACGCAATAATATACTATATGACTAAGATTGTTGAAGGAAGTATTAATTTAATTATGTATATCTTACAATTTGTTAATTTCTCTCCTTTATAGCATATTTTTTATTTTATACATTTTTAACCAATGATATTTATATAAGTAACGGTACTTCTATAAGCAATTTCAAGTAAAATGTTCTAGTGATAAATTTTGTTAAGCAATGTTAATTAACTTGAAGTAATTAGGAGTAACAATAGGTCAGCTTAGATCATGCTTTATATAAATAAGTCTGATTTGTTATAAAAAATTAAGATCTGACCTAGTTTAATAGCCTATCAAAGATATTTTTAGGCTTGACCTGACTTTTTTAAAAAGTTTAACTTGACTTATTAGTCTATTTAAAGACATATTTTATAAAAAAAAATTGATAAAAAAATAATTTTTATTTAATTTAGATGTCATAATTACAGATGTTTGAGTTATGAGACAAATTTAATAATTTATGAAAATAAAATTTATTTTAATAATAATTTGTTTTATATCTTAAATATTTATTTTATTTATGATATGAGATTATTAACTTATTAAGATATTAAATAAAAATATAATATATATTAATTTTTTATTATACTTAAATGAATAAACAGTTTGGCCTATCAAATTTAATAGGTTTTTTTTTATAAACTTAAATATAACCTATTTAACTAAATAGATTTTTTAAAAAGTTCAAATTTAGCTTTTTTTTATTATTATTAAATAGGTAAGAGTAAATTAAATTTTAAATAGGTTAGGTCATAAACTTTTGTCAACTATATGACCTATTCCCATCCTTAAAAACAACTTTGTATACAATTGCATTAGAGATAATCTAAAGGTAAAATCTTTTAATATAGACCTTGCTTAATTTCTATCAAGATGTGTTTTATTTTTTTAGTTTTAAAATATAAATTTATTTATTAAAATTTTATAATAAATAATCTTAATACATTTATTCATAATAAAATAATAAAATTAGAAACAATGAGAATTGAACACCAAAGATATTTAGTAGAAATTTTTTGGTAACAATTTTATTTCGGTGTCATAAAAAAATAAATATTTTGGCAAATTATCTGGCGAATATGAAAATGCAGGAGAATAGGAAATAATATTTTCTTTTGTTATACAAATCAAATGTTGAGTGAAATATTGAAGATTATATTAAATAATAATAAAATTAAGCTAAGGATGAGAGACCTCAGTAATGGATGAGAGAAAATAATTTGTTTCTCATTAAAAGTGTTGATCCAATTAATCGTGGTTCAAGACTTCAACTTGTAGTTTTATAGATGAAGTTGGTCACTTAAATAAAATATAAAAACATATTTTATAAACATTGAAAAAAATATTTTGAGCTAATTAATAAAATATTAAATGTCAACCACAAAATCAAGTATTTTTTTTAAAGATATGTCTAATAAAAACTTCAAAACTCACACTAATAAATTATTTTTAAAATCTAAAATGACAAATGAATAAGAATCACATACTTTCTCTCTCTTAGTAACCATTTTAATAAAAAAATAAATTTCTCCTCTTACCATAAACTCTAAATTGATGTTCATCTTTCTAGACTTAGGTCAAAAATTTTGTTTTAATTGGATCCATACGAGACTCAATTAAATTACATCTACGTTTATATCAATTTTTGTACAATTTTAACAATATAATTTTATTATGTTTTGTCCAATAACAGGTAATCTAATTAATTATTTTTAACTTCTTGTAGAATAATTATTTTCTAATTCAACATTAATTAATTATTTCTCTCTAATATTATTTTAATTTTTTAATGATTAATTTAATTAATTATTATTTACAAACCCGTTAACAACTAATTAAATCATTTAACTGACCAAAATTATAAATTTTTAACTAGTTTTCTTTCTAAGATTAAATTAGTAAAGTGAAATTTAATTAATTTATATTATCCTAATTCTAAATCACTAATATCCTTAAAATATTTAATTTTACTAATTAATTATTACTAAATTCTCAATAATTCCTTTGTGGTATTAAAACTCTAATTTTCTATTCTAATAAAAAGGTTGAAATATTAATTAGTTTAATTATCAATTATAATTATTAATTTTATTAAGTCTTAATTTATTTAATTAATTATACTAGACTTAAATTTATTAATTAATTAATTTTATGTTTAAGACTCTAATTCTTAAGTCTAAACTAAACTTATTTTTATTTACAAAATTACATTTAATAGGTTTGACTTGTTAACTCATTTTCTTTGACTTTCATTAATAAGAGTTTGTTAATCTTTGACTTAATTTAACCAAATGTTAATCATGTTTTAATTAATTTTTCTTAATTTAATATCTTAATTTATCATATTTTTCTATTTTTTAATTAATTATTTCATACTTAATAATTTAGTTTACTATATTATATAATTATTATCATTAATACTATTTCTTGTATTGAATTTTTAAGATACATCACAACCTAGTAAAAAAAATTAAACAAATGTTTGTTTCGTGGAATAATACACATATACCTTTTGGTGGAAGAACAATATTACTCAAATTGATTTTGTCTTCGATTTTGATTTGCTTTCTTTCCTTTTTCAAAGCTCATTCAGGGATTATTTCTAATCTTAAATCTCTCTTTAAGAGTTTTCTAAGGGAGACATAAAAAGATACATTGGATTTCATGGGATAAAGTGAGTAAAGAAAAAGAGAGAGGTGGGTTGGGGATAAAAAAATTGAGAGCTTTTAATGAGGCATTATTGGGGAAGTGGTGGTGGAGGTTTAAGAAGAAGAGGAATTCTTTATTATATGAAGTGTTGGTTTAAAAATATGGAGAGGAAGGTTATATCTTCGTTAAATACTGGTATTGATGGGGTGAATAATAATTCGATAACTACCAATTTGTATAACAAGGTGGTTGATGGCAACAATACTTCCTTCTAGAAAGAACCTTGGGTGAGGGATGTCTGTTTATGTTTGAAGTATTCACGTCTGTTCAATTTGACAATAATGAAAGATGCTACTGTTGATGAAGTTATAAAGATTAGGGAGGGAGGGGGTTCAATGGGAGTTGTCATGGCATCCAAAACTTTTTGTATGGGAAAAATTTATGGTTCATGAATTGGAGTGTTCTTTGAATACAGTGGAATTGAGGGAATGAGGGGTAGATAATGGATGTGGAGAGGGGAAGGTTCGGGGGAAATTTATTATGAAATCAGCTTATAAATATTTGTGAAAGAGATTTCATGGGTATGAAAAAAGTTTGTGCCTTTGAAAGTTCAAGGATTTGTGTGGAAATTGTTGCAGAATTGTATTCCTACTTTGTGCTTTGGTTTGGATTATATAGAAACAGAGGAATGCTCTTATTTTTTCAGCTCAACAATCAATAGTGGATGATATGCTGGAAAAGGTAAAATGGATCTTTTGGAAGTGGTTATCAATAAGTGGTGAATTTAGGTATTCTTTATTTTGCAAGTTTAATGAGACATGGCAATGCCTTGTAGTTGTTTAATCTCCTTATCGAGGCAACGTGGCATTTTTGGTTCTGAATCTATATGATTACCTGGATTGATTCATTTCAAATATGTTGATATGGTTGTCATAGTAGTATTAGACATATAATGCTTATATGACTTATTTGTTATATTGTTTCACTTGTATTTAGGGGGAGCTTATCATGTATTTTGTCTAGCATAGACAAACTATGATATATTTTGTTGGCTTGGTCACTGCTTATGGCCATACTGACTTTTTATTTTAATAAAATCTGTAGCTTTTTAAAAAAAATAATAATTTAGGCATACGGTTGAAATTGATAACAAATCAAAGACTGTGATTCAATTGATTGAACAATGTGCATTAATTTTTGCAAATTCTTTGACATAGAAGTTTGACTATTCCTTTAAAAAAAACATAAAAAAAACTCAACAAAAATTGTACTATAGCAAAATATAGGTCATATCTGTCTTCTTGCATTAAAAATTGTTTTCTGTTTTTAAAAACAAAAAATAAAAATAAAAATGTTTGATAAGAATATTTTTTCAAATTTATTTTCAAAACTAATGTTTCTTTTTTTTTAAAAATAAAATAACCAAAATATCTTTAGTTGTTTTAGTTTTCTATTTTCAATTTTCTATTATTATGTTATTTTCACTCTGATAAAAGAAAATGTTCTTCTTTTCATTATTTTTTTGATCTCACTCTTATTATTTATAATTAGTTTTTAAAATTATTTTATAAATTTATTTTCAAATTAAATAAAAAATCAAATACACCATATAATATTCTTAAATAATCATAAGTGAAAATTATGATACAAATTTTTTTATCATTTTTGTTTTCATATTTCATATAGTTGTATTCAAGTAACTTAATCTATATCTAAGATTGATCTTAATATTTTATGGACTTAAAATAAAATAATAAATAAGGATTCTTTATATATAAATATTATAAAACATAAACATATGTTGTATAAAATAATAGACATACAATTTCATCGAAATGATGTATTTTATTACATACAAAATATTTTTTATACTAAAAAATATATATAAATATAAAATATTACATGTGAATAAAGATTTAATTTATTGGAAGAAATTAAAATATTGTTAATTTTAATATTTAGATAAGTTAAAATTAAGAATTGAAAGAGTTTTGAAAAAGACAACAATATTAAGTTATCTTGAATGAATGAAAAACTCTTCTCCCCTCCTTGCACAAAAGTTTTTTTTTTTTTTTTTGCCCTCAAAGCCGAATATGTTTGTATCCACAACTAACACAAAAAAAAAAAAAAATTCATAAAATTGAAGTCATTTATCTCTCACCATCCTCATGTGAAATATTAATCCCAAATCAATCACTTCATGATGCATTAATAAGTTAAATGGCTTTTAGAAGTTTTGAATAACGATCAATTTAATTTTTTAAATTATAAATTTTTCATTTTGGTTGTTGAAGATTGATATAGCAATAATATAATATATAAATAAAGAATAATTATTACTTATTAAACTAATTTTAAAATTAAATTAACTCTATATTTAAATTTTAAACCTATCAATTATTATTCAACATATCAATCTATCTATTATTAAAAGCTTCGGTCTTTACGAGACTAGTCATAATGTCCAATATTATAAAACACAAATTTTATATTTGAGATGTCCTTAATGTGAGAAGTATTGAATATTTTATATTAATTATAATAACAATTAAAATAAAATATATAAGAGAAAAATTACACATTTTTTAAATTATTTTTGAAATTATGTTATATCTAAACTTCATTCTAAAATTTATCTCTCAAATTATGTTATAACACATATATAAGCACCACTAGTTTTTTTTTTTTTTTTTATGTCCTATAAGTAAATGTCAGCAGTTCTTCCAAAACAGCTTCAAATCTTTATTTGGATACGAAACAAATGGACTAGCATCTTATGTTAATTCTACCCTTCGCTAAAATTAATATTAATCATTTTTAATCTTTATATTTATAATTTCACGAACTAAAATAATAATCATTATCATTATCATTTTATACATTAGGGAGCTAGATATCCGTTATTTAGTAAGTTTAGGAACTAAATTAGTTTTTTCAAAAAAATAAGAACTAAATTAGTATGTTTTTTAGACACTAAATTAGTATTTTTTTTTTTTTTATAATTTTACATACTAAACTAACCGATACTTGTGCATTATTCTTTCACAGCTCTCAAAATTCTTAGTTGTGAGAAATGATACTTAAAGTTTTGTTACATAACCTCTCACAAAGAATGACAGGAAGGAAAATCATCTGATGAATATAAAAAGAACGAGGGTAAATAAATAAAAAATAAAGTAAAAATTAAAATTATTTGATTGAAAAAAATAAAAAAAATAAAAAAAGAGATAAAATATATACAAATAATATAATAAGTTATTAATTCTCCATTAAATCTACTGAATCAAACATCACCACTTATTTTCATCTATTCAAAATTTTTTTTTTCTCTTTTATCAAACAGGGCGTAAAGTAGAAAAAACTAGAAAGGGAGAGCAAAACTGAAAAACGAAATGACAGAGTGGCAATTGATGTTTACATTAGATAGTGACAGTAGCAAAAGTCATGCACAAGAAACAAATTGAACCATGTTGGCCCACGCATGTTAAGGCCCAGAATTCAAATTGAACCGTTGGGCCGACATCCGCGAGGGCATTTCCGTGAATGCAGAAAAATTCAAATGTAGTAAAAGAGAAAAGGGTTGAAGCAGAGCCCGCTCTCACTGTCTGGTGCAGAATCAGAAAAGCAAAATGGAGAAGATCTGCGTCGCCGTTCGTCTTCGCCCTACGGTTTCCGAAGACGCTTCTTCCATCGGAACTTTCTGGAAGGTTGAGGATAATCGCATCTCTCTTCACAAGATCCACGGCACTCCACTCTCTGCTTCTTCTTACGCTTTCGGTACATCATCGTCGTCAATTTTTCTTGCTTCTTCCTCTTTTTTTTTTTCTTTCTAATTACTCTTCAATTTTCCATCGTTATTTAGTTTCTCACTTCTTCAGATCACATATTCGACGAAAGAAGCACCAATGCTACTGTCTACGAGCTCCTCGCCAAGGATATCATTCACGCCGCGCTCGACGGCTTCAACGGTATCCAAATTCAAATCTCATTTGTTTCTCGTATCTACAACGCATTTTATTATTTAAATTATTTTTGTTTCATTAATCAAGTAGACACTTAGTCTTAGCTTAGCTCAAGTGCTAATTGACTAACCAACGCCGAATATTCAGTTTTGTAAGTATGCTTTGGTGGCGTATGTTTTGAGTGTCAGACGAATTTTTCTTAAAAGTATTAAAAAGCATGTACAAAATTGATTATAGTTAAAATTAAGGTTAAATTATTCATTTTTTGTTCTTATAGTTGTCATGATTTTAAATTTTAGTTTTTATACGAGAAATTTGTAAGATTTAGTTCCTATTCACGTATAAAAATTAACTTTTAGTCTCTTTGGTGGTGTAAATTACTAAAAAAACATTTTAGTGGTGATAATGTAGGGACTGAAATCTACAGTTTTCTAAACTTAAAGTAGGGACAACTACATAGATCTAGGGAATATTTTAACCTAAAATTACTGTTGAAGTTAAGTGATTTATGTTTAGATGTTTTATTTTAAAAATAAGTTAACAATAAAATTCATTATCAAATTCTCTATTCAATTATTTCAAGTCAAAATCAATCTCTTAACGGACTAAATGCATGGACATTTACTTTAAATAACTGATAATTCAACATGATTTTGTACGATACTACATAAATCCAATCTATAATTTGTATTGTCTTGATATAAATATTGATGTTGATTTGTTGAGATTATGCTACATGCTATGTTCAGGAACTGCATTTGCGTATGGGCAGACCAGTAGTGGCAAGACTTTCACCATGAATGGTTCTGAAACTGACGCAGGAGTGATTCCTCGTGCAGTTAGAGACATATTTGCGACAATTGAGACGGTAGGTATAGTGCTGTAGTACAAGGTTGTTTTAGCTTGTTCCAGTTTGTGGTTACTTATGCGATGTTGATGTTTGGTTCTACCAACTTGGTGCCTCAGATGTCTGATCGAGAATTTCTGATACGAGTTTCCTATATGGAGATCTACAACGAAGAAATTAACGACCTTCTTGTTGTTGAAAACCAGAAATTGCAAATTCATGAGAGTTTGGAGGTTGGCCTAGTTGCTACACGAATTCCTTCTTTTATATTTGATGTGCGTGTATACTGTATGCGATACATGTATAGTGTAAATGGGCTGATTTTTTATTTTTAATTTTTGCCAGCGTGGAGTATTTGTTGCAGGGCTGAAAGAAGAAATTGTAAATAATGCAGAACAAGTGCTGAATCTCATTAAAGCAGGGGAAGGTTTGTGTTTATATTATAATTTTCTCTGATGTTTGAACTACATGCATATTATATTTAAGTTAAAAATCGTTCTGTGATAATTTTACAGTTAATAGACACTTTGGTGAGACAAATATGAATGTAAGGAGTAGCAGATCGCACACAATATTTAGAATGGTATCCCTTAAACTTTTTTATTTGCGATACATACGTTTCTCAGAATCAGAATACCTTTCCTCATAAATTTACTCCTAAATCATATGCTACAATCAAATATGCAGGTCATTGAAAGCAAAGGAAAGGATTACAGCTCTTCCAATGATTGTTCTATTAATGATGTTGTTCGAGTTTCAGTATTGGTTTGTATCCTTTTCTTACACCTACCTTGTATATAAGAAATTCTTGGAAGTAATTTTTCGTGCTTATTGTTGAGTTTGTGGAATTAGAATTTAGTAGATCTAGCTGGTTCTGAAAGGATTGCTAAGACTGGAGCCGATGGAGTACGTTTAAAAGAAGGAAAATATATTAACAAGAGCTTGATGGTTTTGGGAAACGTTATTAACAAACTAAGTGAGGGTTCGAAGCAAAGGTATATTTTTTTACTTGCCTTCTGTACAGTATTTTAATTTTAATTTGAATGGCTTTTGTAAGATAATAATGTTCCGCCCTTTTGTTTTATGGCAGAGGGCATATCCCGTATCGTGATAGTAAATTAACTCGCATACTCCAACCTGCTCTTGGTGGTAATGCCAAAACGTCTATTATTTGCACCATAGCACCAGAAGAGGTAGAGGCTGTGATTTCGCTTGTGCTGCTCTTTTCATCTTTGGAGATTACCAATGTTTTAATACCAATATTCGTCAATCCATTCAGATTCACATTGAAGAAACAAGGGGAACTCTTCAGTTTGCTAGCAGAGCCAAACGCATCACGAATTGCGTTCAAGTGAATGAGGTTTGTGTATTTTTGTGCACTTTAAGTTTACTATTTTGTTACCCAATATAATTTTATTTTCTCACCCAAAATGTTTCATATTGCTTCAAAATATGAACTTTGTGTAGCTTTTGTAGGTGCACGTATAATCACGCCTAGTTTCCATTTATTGTGAAATGTCTATACTTTACAATGATCAGTTTCCACCATGCAAATCTTACAGAGCATGCAAATTAGCGTTTCAGATAAAAAAATTAGTTTGAGGAACTTTTAAACAATTTATACATATTGGTAAACTTTACCCCTCAGGATATTAGCAGACTAAGTGTTCTGTTCCCTAGTGCCAGATGATTCATCTTAGTGAATATTCTATTAATTAACCATCGAAGGAGAAAATATTGGACTTTGAATGTTTAAAATGAGAACCACATTACGAAGCTTACACTGGCCAAAAGAAATTTAAATTTAATGAAGGAACAAGAAATTGGATTAAGTCTGAACTTCTCTCTACACTTGTTTTTGTCTAAGGGAATAGTTAACATAGGTTTTTTAATGATAAACTTTCAATTCCTCCCCAGCTAGCTATATGCGTATATGGTTTGCTTCCATTTGCATGGTGTTACTTCATTTCTAGACCATATTTGGCCAAACCTGTGTCTTGACGGTTGGAATTATACAGATATTGACGGATGCTGCCTTGTTAAAACGGCAGCAATTAGAGATAGAGGAGCTACGTAAGAAGCTTCAGGTAATCATCTCCTGATGATAATTTATACATTCAAATCAGAAAATCTTACATGATAAAAATTTCTTTTTAGGGATCCCATGCTGAGGTCCTCGAGCAAGAGATTTTTAAACTCAGGAACGATTTACTCAAGGTAGGTCTTTTCAAGTTTCTATGCACTCTGCAGAGTTAGAGCCATTGAAATTCATTCTAAATCATTAAAATGAACTCTATTTTATCTTTTTGTATTATTAATTATCTGTTCATATTCCACTGTACAGTATGAAATGGAGCGTGGGAAGCTTGAAATGGAGCTGCAAGAGGAGAGGAAATCACGTGATCAATGGATTAGGGAGCAACGGATGAAAATTGAAAATTCTTCTACTACTAAATCTTTCTCCGACTGTGGGACGAACGACAGTCAGGTACACCTCATTTATCTGAATCACCATTAGATCCTTATGTGGATCTAAATTTGCAAGACCATTTTGGAACAATTCACAGTTTTCCTTTTTGTGCTACTTTATAGTCAACTTGATTTTCTTTCCCATTCTTCCTGATACGTTTTCTTACCGTTTCTCCATTAGGGACCGGGATTTTTGAGGCACAGATTTATGGAAGAGTACAGTGACATTAGTAGTATATCTCAAGGAGATATTTTCAAATCTCCCAAGGCAGATCCTAGTGCTTTTGTAGCCAGGCGATCAAAGTATTCAACGTTGCCAGATCACAGCCCCCTTCCAGATGCTTTCTGTAACGTGGCTGATGAAGATATGTGGTTGAAAATGAACAACGGTTATGTTGCAGACCTTGATTCCCTTCAAACTACTCCCACCAACCGAAAAGTTCGGTCATTCCCAGCTAGTGATACAACTGCTGTGAGTTCATATTTATGTCTTGCTCTTGCATTTCTATTGTTTCGCATCCATGCACATCTTCCCCCAAAGGGACAAAGTTAAGAGTAAAGGAAGAGTAGCGCTATGCACAGGTTTTCCTCCACAATTGAAGATACAATACATAGAAGAGAGACCAGTGTCTACACATACTTGGCGCAGATTACTTTGTTCTTAGTTTAGTTAATTGATTTTTCAACATTTCCTCTGTTGTTGACCTATTCTCGTTGATTTCACCATTTTCATCAAACGATATTCAACCATTAAAGACTCACCTTATCATGATCATGTATTATAGGTTTAATGAACACTGGAATTTGTGTAAACCATTTCTGTAGTTCAACTGTTCAAGTTTTTGCCCCTGTGGCTTATGCGTGGCTTTTAAGTGATGCATATTAATATCCCATTTTTTTTAATTAAGTAGTATATGATACTTGTTTAGCTGTTGCTTATTTTCATATGGCTTATGTTTGTTAGGGTTGTACAAGTGAAATTGAGAAGTATGAACGTGAGGTTCAAGATTTGAGGAGACAACTGGAACTAGCTAAAGAAAGGATAAATGAACTTGAGGTCAGTATCTGATAGATATCTTATCGCAATCACATTTGTGAAACTGAAATTTTGGCTTGTATAGAATTGTGATCAATCCAGAAGATGATTAAAAAAATTGTGTAACTTAATCTATGAATAAAAATGGATACTTTTTCTAGTATTAATTTAGTAATTACAATTATGATAATGAGAATTATACATATCTCTTGTGCCCTATTCTAGAATATTTTCAATTTGTTGTTGTT
This sequence comes from Pachyrhizus erosus, assembly GCA_026544285.1. Taxonomy (NCBI): domain Eukaryota; kingdom Viridiplantae; phylum Streptophyta; class Magnoliopsida; order Fabales; family Fabaceae; genus Pachyrhizus; species Pachyrhizus erosus. The sequence continues at coordinate 14,368 of JAMLFT010001279.1, forward strand.
TTGAACTACTGATAGAGATATAAAGCATCCGTTCTGCAGAGTTGAGCATCCATAAAATATTATCATCTTGAGCTAGCTTCATAATGAGAATTAAAGAGATACCAACCACTCTGTTCTTCTCCTGTCCTTGTCGGGCATGATGTTATTTATTACTAGCATTTGCTGTTTTAGCTCCTTTTTGTAACCTGTTCTCTGTATTATGCTTGGATCTGTGTTAATGTATGTGAATCCAGCAGCATCCAGAGGAAGTGCCATCAAGCAAGCAAATAACGGGTGAGACACCTAAACATCAACAAGAGACACGACTAAGTCATGAATTACCTCTGAGGTTATCCGAGCCCGTGGGAAACTTCAAAGATAGCTTTGAGGAGGTTTTGTCAGCAATGCAGGTTGAATGAGTGTCCTTATTAGTTTCTTTCAAATTTTATTTGCTTTGATCATTTCAAGAAACAATAAAATAATTTTCTGCTCTGTTCTAAACAGAGATTTGCATCAGGTGGCACACTATCGACTGGAAAGGTACTTTCAACTATGAGTGAATATGGAGATCATCTATTTGCAACTTTGGAAGGTCATTTTGCAGTGAATACGGGTGGTGAAAGGTCTTCCACTGGGAACAGTAGTACTCTAATCAATGAACAACAAAAAGTGTTTCGTGAGAGGGTTGATAATATAATTACATCACTGAAGTTATCAGGAAGCTCAATAACAGAAGGACAGGAGAGGAAACATAAGTGCGGCTGTGAACACAAGGTAGTCGTCTGCTCACAAATATCAAGATATCAATCATCAATAATGGTTTTATGCCTTGTCTTATTTTTAGGGCTTTTTTTTCAGAATTCCATTGCCTTAGTACAATAGTAACTGAAGCCTTAACTGGCACTTGTCCAATAGCTGAAATTGAGCAAATGATTAAGAAATTATAGATATAGTAGCTTTATACGTGATTGTCCTCTTTATAAAAAGATAAAATAATTGATGATTCATTTCTTCCTTTGTGGAATATGCGTGTAACATACGAATTGTAAGAAATAAAATGTGTTATTTAACGAGATGCTTCGCATGTCTCCAGTCCCCTTGTTTCAAATAGTACCTGCCCTTCAAATTTATAGCTGTACATTATTTTACTTATAATAACCTTCGAATGATAGCAATGGTGTCTGGCTTCTTATGAAAAAAATTATTAGAGAAATTAGAAACTGCTTATTCTGAAAAAATTAGAAAGATTACAAGATTTCATTCCTTGTATGTTACACGTAGGTGTCTATAAGAGTCGACTTGCTTCATATTGTGCTAGCTTGTTCTACTCATAAATTGTCAGACCTCCAAAGTGAACTTATTGAATGTTGGCTAAAGTTGTGGAATTTGTAGTCAGGAAAATCACTTTATAGAGTTACAGATTTATATTGATTGCTCTTTAGCTTTTTATAGAATCTAATGCTATTGAAGAGAATAAAAGGCTGAATTGTTGAGAGAGATTAAAACTCAGGCTGAAGGAAGCCGCTTGCAGATTGAAAGTCTATAAGATGTTTATGCAACTGCATTCTAGCATAAAATTTGTGACAAAGCATAGTAGCTTGTTCTTGATTTTCCTAAACTAAATTTTTGTGACAAAGGGCTCTGATTTGGGAGATGAGACTGCTTACTCAAAGGAGGATTTAAATGAAAGATATGAAAACCTGGAAAAGGAGTTACTACTATTGAAGGTCGAAAGAGACTCTTTGCTGCAGAAGTTCTCTGAATCATCAGAGAAACTGTCAATGGTTTCCAGCCAAAAGGAAAATGCTTTGAAAGATTTAAATACAGAAGTGCTGAGAAGGAAAAATCTAGAAGGGGAAGTTAAGCAGATTACTGCAGCTTTTGCTAATCGTCAGAAATCACTCATTTCCTTCCATAGTGATCTTAAGACCAAACTTGAGAAATGGAGAGCCCAGACTCCAATCTTGGTGCCCAAATCTTTTGGGTGTCAGGACTAGATATGTTGTATACCTGAATGTTTGAGTCTTCAGTAGCTCATGTATTATATTTATTCCACAATTATTTTATTCTAGCCAAACCTAAACTACTCGGGATTTAAGTTTGTACTTATTTCACTATTTATCAACCAATGAAAATCCACAAAATAGATTTTCATTTCTTTTCTGCAAGTGCAAGTGATGTCGATAGCAGACTTGGTGTCTACTTGTGCGCACACTTAATACCTATTTTTCTTCTGAAAATTAAATCATAAAAATATGAATGCTGAATGCCGTAACTTGTGGATAGGATGAAGAGTAAATAATAGCATTTTCATAACTTCATAAAAGGTTATACATGGTTGACAGTGAAAATTTGTTTGAAGTTTTCGTTTTTTAAGTTCAAGGTTGAAGAGATTAGTTTTCACATTTGATTCTAACAAGTATATTTTAAATCAAAGAACTAGTTGTGAATTCTTTTTTGTCAACCAATCGTGTTTAATTTTCAATTTGAAGACTTAAATTAAGTTAAAATTTCTATGCAGTATCTTTGATTAAGATTTTAATTATTAAATAAGACTTATTATTCAATTTGTTAAAATTGAATTCTGTAGTGATTTTAACCATATGATTCAGGACTAATGTTTGAACTTGTACACAGAACATTTCTTTCTTTTTAAGCCTAAATGTGAATCTAATTCAATTTAACTCGATCTTCAAAGTTTATCGAGTGTTCAGTTTATAAAGAAAATTTAAACTGAATGGAAATGTAATCTTCCAATGTAGTAAAGACTATAAAATTAAAAGAAATATTCGTGCAAAAATTGAAAAGAAAACATTTAACCTGAAATTGTAACCGTACAAAAAGAAAGTAATTTCAGAATGCAAATTACTTGAAACTTGAAGAAATACAGAAATATTAAAATATTTTGAAATGTAAGCGAACAATGTAAACTAAATTTGCTGAAAATCTAAACAACGTGAATTTTAATAAAACAAAAAATGTAACTTCGAAGAATAAATTATTGGAATTTTAAACTGTAAAGAAAATAAATTACCTTTTTCTAATAAAAAAATAAAATAAATTACCAATGAATGTAAATAACAAAAGTAAAAGATCAAAATGTAAATAGAAAAGAAAAGAAAAGAAGTGGAAAAAACTGCAAGGAATTAAATGCTGAAAATGTAAAAATTGAAAGATAAATCAAAGACAAAGAGGAAATGTATAAAGATTTGTATTTAAATTTGGTTAAAAACATACACATTAACTCTTGAAATAGTAGTCATTTTCATGTATAAGATGTGCAAGTGTTACAAAACGTTGTGCGTAGTGAGTTTTAACATCGAAAATGGCATATAGTGACTCTTATTTATAGATTTATGAATCTAATGGTAAAAAAATCTTAGTGTTTAGGATTAACTATTTAAAATCTTGACATCTAACTTGGTTTTTATCAAATCTCTTTAATATTTAATCATTTTTTTCATCTTTCTTGACTATCTAGCTTCATATTTAAACTCAAATTAAAATTCTTGTAACTCAACATATAACTTAGAATAATTCAACTTCAAGTAACACGAGCTTTCAAGAAATCAAAATCTAGCCAATTCAAAAGTGATATTTGCAACACTTAAGAAAATAGTAAGCCAACAATACCATAATTTTTTTTTTATTGATTGACACAATATAATTATTTTTACAACAACCGTATAGAAATTGAACTCTAGAATGAAACGGTTATGCAAAAAATGTGATGAAAATTGTCAATTTTTTTATGACTGTATTCGTTAAAGAGACAAGGTAGACATGGGTGGATATGCTTCCTCTTTATGTGAAAACTGATAATTGTTTATACGGATTGAGTCCAAAGCTGAAGAGTTGATTTAGCTGAAGGCAAAGAAATTAATATAATTGTTCTATATATTTTCGAATAAAGTCGAGTCAGAAAACCCCACATCAAAATGTGTAAGCTTTCTCATTTGGCACACTTGCACTTATTGATGTATATTATTGGCAAATGCTCGTGATCAAGACACAGTCACAGACAAGGGTTAGATTATGGTTAAAAGGAAAAGATTGGATTTGATTTGGATTTGCAAGTGGATAGCAAAATTACTGGCTGATACCATTTATTCCAAACCAACAACAGTTAATACCATTTATTATTGCATTGCTTCAATAAAAAAAAGTTATTATCATTACATTGGCTTTTCTCAAGGTTCTACTTTTCTCAGCAAACCAAAAATGCATTGGTACTCCTTCAACATTTTCCTTAAATAAGAACTATACCCACACAGTTAAGCTACTGAGACTTGAGAGTACTTTTTTCTATTTTATGTATCACACTATCGTAGCCTTCCTCTTCCAGGACCACACTAACTAGTTTGTTTGACCGTATATAAAGAGAGGGATGCAAAATAATGGAATGTGATGAAAATATCAAAGGTCTGGTTGGTTGGTAATGATGAGATGGAGAGAAAACAGGTCAGAGAGAGTAAAAGAAAAAAAAGAAAAAAAAGGGAAGAAATTATGTATGTTTGAATAAAGATGAATAGGCAAGGAAAGAAACAAAAAGGTGTGACACTCATATCTTTTTTATTTTTAAAATAAAAAATATCTTTCTCTTATTTTTCTTTAAATGAATACTTTTATTTTATATTTTATTCTTTACGTATTTTTATTCATTTTATTTCTTTCTTTTTTATCTTTATTCATCCAATTCTTACTTATTTATTTTCTTCTTATTAAACACAATATGAATTTTTATAGAAGAGAAATATGAAAGAAAAAAAGTATTTGTTGTATTACATATAAATATTTTTTCCCTTAACTTGTCAGAGTAAAATATTTATTCTTTAATTTTATTTTTTCTTTTTCCTTTTTCTGAATTATATAACAAAAAGTAATAAAAATGATATTAAGAAAAATCAATATAATTAAAAGTTTAAAATTTTTAAGTTAAGTTTATTTTTTAATTAGTATAAGAAATCTTTTTATGTAATTTATTTATTTTTTCTCACTCTTTCACTCAACAAAAAAAAGATAAATTTATCTATTTCTTCCTTCTTATTTTTTTATCCACCTAAACATCATATCCTTTTCTTATCTTATTTCTCATTTACTTTTACCTTTTTATTTTGTTTATTGTCCTTTTAATATAAATTTAACACAAGTTATTCTTCTTCCATCTCATTTTATTTGACATTTTAGCCAAAAAAAAAATTGCTTCATTTTTATTGTTAATATTAATAAAACATCAAATTATATTTTCTTATTATATCATTAATAATTTATTGTAAATAAAGATTGAAATAGGAGAATGAAACAATACTTTGTATAAATAACTATGTTCTATTTAAAAAACTTTGAAGTTTGAACCGAAATTGTTACTTTTCATAAATTTATAATTTTTTTAGCCCTTTTTAATTGATTTTTGATAGTTTAAATATATAATTTGTTGTGATTTTTTAGTATAGGAAAGACTAAAAAAATATTTCATAAATTTGAGAGAATAAAAGTATACATTTTAATTTAAATTTTTTAAAAAGATAGCCCTTAAATTAAAAAAATTAAAAACATTTAAATTTTTATTTTTTTATACATGATGAAGCAGAGTTTGAGAAATAATGTCTTGAAAACAATCAGGCCAAGATAATAAGCTATAAATTTAAATCTACTTTAAATACCGTTTGAAAAAAATGTTAAAAATTAATGGCATAAACTCATTTATCAAATATTTTTATTTTAGTCAAACATCTAAATAATTTAGAAGTTAATTAGTTGCAATAGCTTGTTAAGCATACATTATATTTCATTGACAAACAGGAGATATCTTTGACAAGTAATATGTGATACTAATTTGTTTAAGCAAGAGAACATATTTTAAGATATATAATCATATTTCAAAATAGTTTCTTTTAGAAGCACTGTGATCGTAAATGTTATTTTGAGTAAATTTAAAATTATATTTAATTAATGCTTAATATTTTATGGATGTTATCAAAATTTATTTAGCTTTTTTTAAAAGCAAATTCAAATCATGTGAGGAAGAATATTACAGAAGGAAACATGAGTGAAAATGAATGATTGATAGCCTGGTTGGTTCCCTTCTAAATTCATGGTGAGGGTCAAAATAATCAATTCCTATATAATTGATTTTACTTTTTATTTAAGTAAATTACATGGTAAGTAAAATATTAAAAAATAACTTTTCTGTTCATAAGAGTTGATTTTTTATACTGGACTTATTAATTATATTTATCTTTATGCTAAAAAAAGTAATTTTATTCTATCGTTTAAACAAAAACTAATCCTTCTAAACTTATTAAAAATCATTCTTAAATGCAAATTTTTATTTTTAATCTCAATTTTTCAAAATCATTTATATCAAAATCTAAAGCAAATGTATTCTAAGTGGGTTTCAGAAGATTCACTCTCATCAGAAATTAACCTAAGTGGGTTTCAAAATTTTTAGTCTCGGAAGAAATTAACACACAGACTTAACATGGGAATAAAAAAAAGAAAAAGAAAAACAACTAACAAGTAATTTTCATTAAAAGATAACTGATTTAGCCTCACTTATGGAGAATACACATAGTCCCAAGTGAAAAAAAAAAAAAAAAGTGGAACATGAGCATGTTGCTTTCAAGAATAAACTCTCAGGTCACTAAAATTATATCCTTCATTAAAAGATTGCTACTAAAACTCTTTTGAATAATTTTTAAATCACTACTTTTAACTTATATGAGGATGAATATAGTAATTTTTTAGATTCTTTTAAAATAATTTAATATAAAGCTTTAAAATACAATGATAATAACATTTTAAGTCGTTAAAGCAGTTCTACGAAACATGGTAACGTCTTTTTCTAAGTTCACTTTTTCAAACACTGGTAAACAAACTGTTAGTTTTTTAATTTAAGAAAGAAGATGCTAAATCCAACCAATCATTTTGTAAAAACAGTGAAGAGTGATAAAATTTCAACAACCCTAACTGTACAAATTGACCAACAACTAAACTAAACTAACACATGATCCTTCGTCTAACAATTATCCAACTTACTTTATCTCTTCCAACAACTTTTTTAACTTATTTATATAAATACATACAATTAAGAAAAAAAAGTTAATCAATATACTAAAGAAATTATGCAATATTAACATTATTTTTATACTGGTTAATGAGTTAAACTTGATCTCTCCCTAAAATTATTATTAAAAAAATTCGTAATTTTTTTCATCAAGTTTATAATTTTTGTTACGCATACAGATATGTAAATTTTCAAATAAAAATTATAAGTTTGTTTGGAATCAAAATGGACCACACTGATTAATGATGTGTAAATTGTGATTAGCACATTATTTTATTAATTGGTTAATTATCAATTGTTATATTTCTTCGTAAAAATATACTGCAACAATAGTTTTCATTGTAAATATTCGTAAAAAACTGCTTTCGTTAATTGTTAAATAGCAGTGGCCTTATCTCAATTGTAGAAACTAAAATATGAGACAGATACATGTCTCCATATAAACTATGAAGCCTGTAACTTCAAAATGACTGCCATACTAGCATCAGACACATAAAAATATTAGATAATGCTGAATCCTTTAACTTTTTATTTTTATTATAAAATTTGTGTACCAACACAGATAAATTAGCACAAATTATTAACTAATTCAAAAAATTTATTACAATTACAATAATAGATAATTTTTTTTAAACTTAAAATAAGTGTTTATGAAAAAAATGCTTTTTAAAATAATCATTTTGTAAAAAAGTAGATAGGATTTACTTTTTAAAAAAAATAAAAAATATTTATTTTAAAAATAAACCATTTAGATAAATATATAAAAAAAAATTATTTTAATAAAAAGCACTTTAAAAAAAAAATACAAACAAACCGGTCTAATCATCTCTCACAGAAAGGCATCGTATAAGTTTAAGAAAAAAATTTACCCCACAATTAAAAGAGCTGCAATGTTGTATGGAAATATATGTTGAACAGTATGAAACTAATAAAAAGATTAATCAATGTAATACAAATAAGAATGTTGCATTAGAATATTAGACATATTAGATAAGATATGATAAACGCATACAGAAAATGGTAAACCTTTAAGAATTTGGTTAGGTGTGGATAAAACCGGTAAAAGTTTCAACTAAAATTATCTAAAAAATTTCAATTAAGAGGGTACAGCATACTCCTATGCTGGAGGCAGAGAAGGACAAAGAAAAATTCACAAGCCAAACCTTTAAGAATGATTTTGAGCCAAATATTTTGTTTATGAATATAATTCACAATAAATTAAACTCATTAAGAGTAAATAGTTCTGAAAATATAAATAATTTTTTATACTTTTATCCAATATCAAATTATATGATAAATTTGTTTATTTTATAATAATTATTTTAAAAATTATATTTAACATGATTTCTTATTAACTAATCGTGTAATTCTTTATTTTGCATTGTGAATAAAAATTAAACTCTAAATTTAATTCATGTTATACAACTAATTCCACTGGGTATAAAAAGAAGAGTAAATAGTCCACTCCAGAGTAAAAAAGTTTTATTGTGACATTCAATTACAAATGATAAGTTTTTTAATTTTATAATAATTACTTAAAGAATTATATTCGCAGTAAATTTTTAATTGATTGAAAGTATAAAACTCAGTAATTAATTGTTTGTAGTAAAACAAAGTTTGGACACGTTGGTGGTTATATTATAATTTAAGATGTGTGTTTTGTCTCTTGTAGAATTAGTATCCTATCTATCTGTGTGGTACCAGTGCCTCAGGTCAAAAACTGCCAAAGCTTCCCTATGTGGCTGCTCTCAGATATGCACATACTGTCTATCCTCATTTTAACTGCAACTCTTCTACTTCTTAGTCCTTACAAATCCATAAGAATTTCCAGCCCTTCAACATAGTCACCTCAAATGGCTCCAGCAACAGCTAAACCACAAAAAAGGCTAGGAGAATTTCTCAATGAGGAACAAGAACCTTTCATCCTAGAAGTTTACCTTTCAGAAAGTGAGTATTCAAAAAGGTGGAGTTTGGATGGAGACTCGAGCCACACTTCAGATAAACCAACCACATCTGGCTTAAACAAAAAGAAAAAGGGTCTGCTCCCATTTTACCAAGTTCTAAAAGCTCTATATAACAAGCTTGGTTTCCACAAAGAAAGCAAAAATAGTCTAATCAAGTTTCATGACCAAAGAAACAAACATGAAGCTGTCCCTGAACCTACCCTGGTCGATGATATCGTTCAGTTTTCATCAGATAGAATCTCTGCTATGTTCAATTCATGCTCAGATATTGATGAAGAGGGAACCTCCATATTGTCACATAAACACCAGCACTTGTTTTATTCTCACTCTTTATGTAACATGGAACCCCAGAGGTATGAACTCAAATTCTTGAATATTTGATTACCCTGAATTTTTTAAGTTAGAAAAATTATTAATTGGTTTTACTGCTCTTACTAACTGTAGAAGACAGCGGCAAAGATGCATAGAAGGTAGCCCTGAATTACAGAGAAAGCTTCCTGTACGAAGAGTTCCAAATGGTAAGTTTTCTTATGCCAGTTTATATTATAAACACAGGTTCAACTTAGTTGAGAAATTATTGTATGGTCCGGACTACCACGTCCATGATTTTTCATGTGACATAATGTCAAGGTTTATTAACTCTTTCTCGTAAATTGAAAAATGAGTCTGTGTCACAACTAGAATCATGGACATATAAAGGTCTCAAATCATACAATAACATGATTTTATGAGGATGTATGAGTGAGATTTTTCTACTGATGAAACAGTGAGTGAGGAAGTTATGAGAATGCAACAGAGAATACGGAGTGGTGGTGTTATTCTACCAAAGAAAATAACAGAGGACTCGCTGTTATCAGCTGCTATCTGGAGTAGTTTACTTGATCAGTCAATACAGAAAGGGAATTGTACTAAGGAGTTAGGAGTGCTTCTTCCTGGGACTAACGACGTTTCCCAGATATTGAAATCTAAAAGGGTTTTACATAGGATAAAGAAGATGCTGTTTGATTGTGTGAAAGATATTGCCATAACCCTTCCAACAGAAGGCGACAGAAAGAAAGGTAACAGACGATTCATGGGGCCTCTACAGATTGGAAAGGTCCATCGTGACAGAACAAAAGAATGGGCCCAACAAGCTGCTGATGGAGCAGACATCACCAACTTATTGACTTTGGATTACTTAAACTCAATCATGGAATGGAACAACTTCGAACCGCACGTGAAGGACATTCGCGTTCAGATCACTGATGCGATTTTAGATAACATTCACAACGAAATTGTATTAGAAATGGTTGAAATTTTAACACGAAATACGTATTCTTAATGTCTTGCAGCCTTCCTCGATTTGAATCCTTAAACAGCCGAAACCCCTTGTTTTGAATTTGGATAATAATTATAATTCGACTATTTCTCTATTTATCGGTTGGATTAGTAATATCATTTTGCATAAGCTGAAGCTCCCCTATATCTCAAAAGACTTTCATGTCCACTGGGTAAACCACCTCTTTCCACGTCAATAGACGAATAATGATCCTATATGTTATATTAACGTGTGCTATAATACAAGTTAAATGTTTGCGTTATAAACATACCATCTTCCTCGATTTGGAGCACCATGATGAATTATAGATTTTAATACTTGCGGGCAAAGGACTTCAGATGCTCAAGCTCGTAAGAAAACACAATCTTATAATAAATCTATAGGTTCTCTAATGATTCAGCATCTATTCACAAATCATCTGCAGACATGAGCATACAAACTAAAGCTTATGATACATATAATTTAAATTTGCATTTGCAGTCTTAGTACAAATTAAGCGGCCATAAAATTGTCAAAATTATAACAAGAACCAAAAGATTTCTTTACATTCGAGGATCCTAAATTCAGATGTGTCCAAAGAACATGTACTTAAAAAAGTCAATATACTCCAAAAGATGCAGGTGAGTTCTTTATCTCATAACTGCAAAATGGTTAGGAAAGAGCAACCAGTTAGTTCTCAACATCATCCCCGAGCTCCCCGTCTTCAAGTTCCTCAAGCCCCCCAGTTTTTCTGGAACCATCCCAGTGCTCCCTCTTGTGTCTTCTATGCCGATTTTCATTGTCTGATTCAGGAGAGTTTGCATGCTGCAAGAATAAACTCCCACACGTTTCAGATGCCTATTCTGAAGCATAAAAGCATAAAACGAAGATTTAACTAAATAAAGATGGAAAATTCCATACCTTCCGAGACTTCTTGCGTTCACTGCCATGCCTTCGGGATTTTTTAGATTCTTCCTTCTCTTCCTTATCAGAATCCACATCATCTATACTGCTCTGATGCCTTTTCCGGTGTTTCCTTTCCTTATCCTTTTCTCTTTTCTTCTCCTCTTTGTAACCATGGCCGTCAGCTAAGTCTTGATTATCACTATCTGTTTCATCCTTCCTGTGACGTTCCTTAGACTTATCTTTTTCACGTTCTCGATCCTTCTCTTTTTTCTCCTTCTCTTTCTCCTTCCGTTTTTCCTTCTCTTCTCTTTCTTTCTCCTTTTTGGCCTGCAAACAATTATTTAAAATTTTAAATGTTATTCGTAAACCAACACTCAACTACAAATAATAATGAATATCAGTGCAGTTCTCCACGAAGTTCAATTTTTTATAAGGTGAAAGGAAACAAAAATTTCACAAACAGAAATTTACAAGATTGTTAAAACTGCAATCTTCTACAGAAAAACCAAGGGCAACCCGAGTACACATGTATAAAGAAATAAAGAATAGAGTTGAAGACCAATGGTTATATGGCATCATTGTCTGGCCTAACAGACAAACTGTATTCATAATGATAAACACAGAACAGAACTCGCAAACAATAAATCAGAATATATTTAATCTCATCTATTCATAAAGTGAAGCAGTGAAACCTGTATCTGTAGGGAAACTATTGTAACCATATCTACTAATTAAAACATGTAACAGCAACTTCATGAAGTTCAAATTTGTCTAGTTCCAAAAGCAATCGGAAGATAATTTCAGGGAAATGAACCTAATCCAAGCTCCTAGCCATCTTTGTTTGGATCATGGACTCTTGGAACCCGACCGAGGCAGGAACTTGAAAAGTGTAGACATAGGAATAAAAGAAACCGAGATCTCTTTTCTTTTCACCCTTTTAGTTTCTTCCCATTACTGTTGTCTCTCCCTATTCACTAGACTACTTTATCATCATCTTTTTTTTTCCTTTTCTTCATTTTCCTATTTGTTCAGTTCTCTTTTCTTTGATTTTCATCTTCAGGACCTAAACATGTACACTGTTAATAGAGGACATTCAATTCAATATCTCACCTAAAATCAAAATGCAAACAATATCAGCCATTTCAATGACTAGACCAGATCATTACAGTGCAATAAAAACTTGAAAGTTGAGGCTTATGAAACCAGATTGTCTTAGAAAAGATATTAAAACATGTATAGAAGTTACTGTTATGAAATCAAAAATAGACAAATAAAATTAAGCACCTTTTCTTCTTCACGCTTGCGTTCCTTCTCCTTAGCTTTTTCCTTCAAGTATGTGATGTATTCCTCAAAAATTTCTCTACTATAGCTTTCATCCCCAATTGACCTATATGACAGTACATGATGGGAAAATATCAAGCAAAAAATTTTTCATCATGGACACATACTTGGAACATTTGCGCCAGATACATAAAAACAAGAAAATAATTAATATACCTGTACTCTTGAGTCTCCTCAAAAAGTGGCTTGCAATCCTCCCATTTTGAGAAAGTAGTAATATCCTACAAAAAAAAATATGATGCTAAATATCAGTTTACTTAGCCAAACAATGTGAAACATAAATCAGTACTGGTAGAATCTAGTTTACCTTGAATGTATATAACAGGTTAGTAAAATCATCAGCAAGGCGTTGGCGCTTCTTGGCCTCTTTCTCCTCCTTCTCCTTTGCTCTCTCTAACAACTCTTCGAATATAAGCTAAAAAAGAAGCAAATTACCAAATTCTGATAATCCATGATACAAAGACATAAACAACATTAAATGGTCATCTGGCTAACAATAAACTATTAATAGAGATTTGATCCAACAAGCGACATCATATTATTGAAGTTAATCAATATCATAAGGAGATGAATATAACAATTGACAGAATGAGAAAATAAATTTTAAATTGAAGTTACAAACTCAACAGTGATAACTACAGATTTTATATCTCACCCTTTTAAAAAAATTACAGATTTTACATTTCACAATAGATTTAATTTTATATCAATAATAACATGCATAAAAAAAAGCTTCATAGAATTATATCCAAAATGAACCAAAAAGTTAAAACTAACAAAAACTGTTCCCTTGATATATAATATTAGAGCTAAGAAAAAGTTGAAACTAACAAAAACTGTTCCCTGTGTTTTATACAAATTACACTTAACACTGCTCTTTTCATTTTTCCTGCACTAATTAATGTTTGAAAATATTACACTTACACTTCCTTAATGTTTAAAAAACATTACAGTGACACTTCTTTAAAAATTACACCAACACCCACAAGAGAGGTTAATATAATGATTAAAATGGCAGAAGTTGTTTGTATAATTTGAAAAAACTTAAAGAAATGTTACTATAATTTGCTCAATTTTCTACAGCAGCTAAAGTTAATTAGAGATATCAAAACAAATAATGTTGTCTGGCATTTCCTTTCCTTGTAATAAATTAACTGTTAAAACTCCAAGAAAATAAATGACAATCAATTATTTGAATAATTTAAATTTTGAGACCAATAAATGATATCAAATGAAAGATTACCTTCAAATTTATCTCAGATATTGTTTGGCATGCAGCATCTTCCAAGACAGCAACCTTAAACTCCTCAAATACTGATGTAGTCACTACATTGATCTGCTTGAATGAGACAGGAGGCTTGGGTAAGCAGAGTTTGTCATCAAACACAATACATACAAAGTGCAATAAAGATTTTTGTGATGCATACCTTGCTTGACTTAACTGTATCTTTTATGAGTGTCTTGTCTTCATGATACTGTCAAAAAGAATTCATGTTAAAATTTATAATTCAGCTACCACTATCTCCACCAAAAAAAAAAAAAGTAACCACTATAACACTCTAGGTTGACATTACTCAATACATATCAAAATCCTAACAATTTAGTACTTCATTTCCTAAATTCAGGTCACCCAAGAAATATTCGATCATGACATTAAATTTAAATTATAAAAGCAATCTTATTTTCTTTAAGTTATTTTAAATCAATTGAAGTCAACAAAAAACAAATGCCAAATACAAATGGACAGAATTTTCTTTTTTCTTATTTTCCTGCCCAAATCCTCAGAACTAATCGACTAAACATGTAGGATGTAGTCAAAATAGGATTCACCCCAGATAAAGATGTTGCCTAATGAAAGATTGCTTCAAATAACAGTAATCTGGAAGCAAAGTAGCATATAGACCAGAAAAATATCCTTCTAGTTCCCAACAGAAATACACATCTATAACAAATTCATCAACATTTGAAAGAAATTACTAGAAACAAATTTGATAACCTGTTTTTCAAGATCCTCAGCAACATCCTCAAACAAATCTTTTGGAGTGGAACCAGATGTATTTGACGCAACAGCTTGATATTGAGGTAAATCCCTGACCTACAAAATAGAAAACACAGATTATTTCTCTTTCTGTATAATTCCAGCTTTCACTATAACCAATTCAAAGTTTTACTACCTTCAAGCAATATTCTCGCCATTGAGTTTTAGCAGTAAGAATTCCAGCAGCAACATGTTCTTCAAGCAACTTGCGAAATGCATCACGGTTTTTCCTTTCACCCCGACGGATTCGATCCTATATCATAGTCATAAGTGCAAATAAAAACAAGAATATGGACTAAATCATAACCAATAATCATACACTTAGGTTCTACCTTCTGTATTCTTTTTTGTTCCTCTTCTTCTTTCTCCAGGTCCCGAATATAGTCCTGCCAAAGCCAATCTCAGCTCATATGCATCATACACAACCAACTAAAAGAAAATATACCTGGAAAACCAGCAAGCGGTCAATTTTTTCAAGTCGCAAGTATCTATCATCATCCTCTAACCGATCTTGGATTTTACGCCAATGACTATTCACCTAAAACAAAATGCATATAGTAAGGACAAACTTCAAGGACATAGCAACATAAAGAGTAAAATGCACTTCTTCATCTTTTAGAAAACGTACCTTCACATAATCACAGGACTCTAGAAATTTTCTATATTCTGCTATATTCCGCCGGTGTTCCTCTGCAGCATTTTCTTTTTCCTAAATTTTGCGCAGAAAGGATAACAGTAAGAATGTCATGGAATAAAATTGGACATACATCTATAGCAAATAACAGCCTACCTGCACTGAAAAACATGTGAACAAATTACAAAAACCACAACTCCCTTGAATTGCATTTATTTCAAAAAAAGAATCGCATTTGAATAAGATGGAGAGATGCAAGCGGAATGCTGCTGGGCTAAGTTAAGCATTTCAATACATATTTTATTCAAGCCAATGATACAATTCAACTCTTTCCCTTGATTATACGAGAAATGCACAAATCAAAATGTAAAAAGTTACAATGTAACTATAACATCCACTTACCTGCCACTAGGCCAGCTACCCACCAAATAAAAACAAAATTTTTCCCAGAATTTACAAGTATGAAGTATTTAAACAAAATCTACAAATCTAGGCAAAAAAATTTTACAGCTTTCTTGGGCACAAGATCTGCATTTAAACGGTATGTCATGATTGCAAAGGTTCATAAGGAAGCAAAATGTAACATATTATGACCTTTCTCTCAAGTTCCACCATGTAGCTTTCAAATAAATCTTCTCGGTCTCTTGGTCTTTCAACAGCATTGAATCGTTCATCATTTTCAAACAGACTAATAGCTTTGCTGATTACAGTAAATAATTAATTAGAAATTTTAAGATGGGTTATTTCAACCTAAGAAGACCAACTAAAGACAAATTGTTAACCAAACAACCAGAGATGTACCTCCACCTCATGGATGATGTAAGTTCCTTGCACTCCTGAAAAGATAATATGCTTAAAAAGTTAACTAATAAAGCACAAATTAATCAGGTATTCTATTAAAATTTCAACATACTTCCAACATCTTTGTGAATTCTTCACGGGCTTTTTTCTGCTTCATACGCCTCTCTTCAGCCTCCAGCTTCTTCCTTTGGCCCAAATACTGAATGAAAGATTAAATTGATTCAATGGAACAAAGCCAACAAGATCATTACAAAATCATAGAAAATGATGTGTGGCTACATCGTGCAACTAAATTAGTTGATGCAAACTTAAGTATCCACTTCAAGGTAGTGCAAACAATTTGCCCTGTAACACCTGTTTCTCACCTCATTAAAAGCCTGTTTTCGCTCACCAAGTGTTTTTAGGGCATTATATCTTTTGTCACTGATGATTTCTCTCATTGCCTGAATTACAATTAAAAACTATTAGCTACCATTTGCAGCACACAAAAAAAGAGTACAAAAAAATTGAAGGTACAGCATCTACCTGTTCCCATGTCCAATCAGACTGAACATTAACAGATTCCAAAAGCGCTTTAAATGCATTTTTTGCTTCCTAAAAGAGCAATTTAATGTAACATTATGCATAATAGAAAAGGATAAGATACCTTCAAAAAAAAATTTACATGACAAGAATTCTTACCAGTTTATTAGCATATACCAAGGTTTCATCGTCATTGGTTTTCTCCTCAGGTGGAATCACATTATTTTTTCCAAACACAGGCAATGCTCTTTTGGCTTCCTGCAAGAGTTCCAAAAAAAATTAATATGTAAATTAAATACATATTCTTAATTGGACAACAAATTAACAAGATTGTCTTCTAGGAGTTTTCTATTCTCAATTGTGACCATTCTTATTCAATAGTAGCCATGGCGTAAAACAGATGGGTTGCCGTTTTATGGGAGTGGTGTAGCGGGTTTCAGACAGCAGGCCATGGCAGCCGCCAGACCTGTGGTGGTCATGGCAGTTGTGGCATCTATGGTGGAAAAAAGCAGAGAAACCCTAAATTCTAAACCCTAAACCCAAACCCATGCCATGAAAACCCTTCAAACGATTTGCATTTCTACTTGCACTTCATTAAAGTCTATTAATCTTTGTCTCAATTGCACCTCTCTGACACTATTGAGGTTCAACAACTTCTCGTCCTCACTCCTTCGCTGCATCTGTACGCGTCTTCTGTACGCTTCCTTTTTTCTTTTTCCTTGCTTCTTTTCTTATTTGAATTCTATTGTTTTACTCTGTATTTATTTCATTCTATTTCATTTATTCTATTCTTTTATTTCCATTTTTTAATTTTGGTTATTTATTTTTTATTTATTAAAAACATAATTTATCTTTTATTTTTCATTAGTTATTTTTAATATTTTTTTTTTAAATTATTATTCATATTATTTTTTAATTCTGTTTTATTTACTTCTCTTTTATATATAGTATATTCTTTTGATTCCATTTATAATTTTATATTTAATTTTGATTATTTATTTTGCATTTATAAGAACATTATTT
>JAMLFT010001280.1:0-31929 GCA_026544285.1 Pachyrhizus erosus
ATATCTAAAATATAATAATAAAAATAAAATAAATAAATTTATTATCTATCATTTTTAATATTTTACATAATAAAAAAATAAAAATAAAAAGAAAATTCTATCTTATAAAAAAAATCCTGCTTCATGAGTGGAAGAAGAAAAAATATAATAAAATCTTATATTCTATAAAAAGATTAAAAAAATTAATAAATATTTAAAAATATAAAAAAAATAAAGATAAAAAGATAGAAACAAAAAACTAATGTTTTAAAAAATCTCACTTAAATTAGTATCTTAAAATATACTAAAAACTATTAAAAAAATTATTTATCAAAAAGCTCAAACTAATTTTTTAACTAAAAGAAAATTAAAAACTAATTAAAATATATTGTTAAACATAATTTATATCTTCAAAATACGTGAATTCAAATTACACTGCCAGTGTAAGAAGCAATTTTTAAGAACCATATAAATGCTCTTAGCTTTTAGGTTTGTCTTGAAGCTCAGAAAGCTTTCGACTTTGGAGATGTAACTAGCTTAAACTTTTAGAAACAAAACAACAGCTTACAGCTTAAATAAAAGGAAGATTCTTTTCTTATATAAATTTATTTTCGTTACTTGCTATATTTCTTACTTGAGACACATGACAGGGACCTAAGTGGATCTGCTATTATTGTTTCTGCAATTCTGCATCTTAGGCAACAATCAACATCTCAAAATCTACCCCACTTCTTCAAATAATTCTGATCCAATATCAATGACATGGCCACTAACGAAGCAAATTCAAAGTCTACAGAAGAAAACCCTTTGTAACAGAGCAGATCAATTGCCCTAATTTCATTTCTGAAATTCAAGGACTGTGTAGAAATGATCAACATTGAAGGCTCTGAAATGGAGGAAACCCACAGACTGAGCTAGCTGCCTGAACTGTTCTTCAGTTCTGTGCTTCCCCTTGGCTCTGTAGATTGTCATCACAAAAATGTCACCCTCAAGCAATGCCCTCGTTCTGTGACTCCCATCTGAATGCTCTGGCAGCACTGGCTCACATGCAATTAGTTTGCCTCCCTCAGGTAGTGCCTTGTGACAGCTCTGCATTATGTGCTTGCATTCCTCATCTGTCCATGTTGTTAGCACCCACTGCCAAACAATGCCCAATACATTTTCATTTTAAATTAAATTCATTTTGAAATTATGTGTTATTATTGTCATTTATATTTTGATGTTCTCATTATAAAAATAAGTTAAGAATAAAATTTAGTACAATATTTTTCCTTGCAAAAAAATTATTACAAAATACTTTAATTCTAAATTTATAATTAATTATAAATTTTTTTAACCCAATCAAGCATATAAAAAATTATCTCAAATTAATTTTAGTCCACGGATCAATTGTTTAATGTGAAATTAAAGACTGTAACTTAACTACAAAAGTCACTTCAATTTCATTGGCAATTAAGTTATTCTATAATATTGTATAAACTTATTTTATTATAATAAAAAATTAATTCAGTGTAAGCGATTTTTATGTTCTAACTCCGTAATGGGAACGCAGCTCGGATAACACGTGAGAGTGAACAATGGACATAAATACTGAAAAGTAAAAGTTATCATTTAGATGTGGCTGAGAATTGTTTGCGTCCTTCTTATAACATAATATCTTAAAAACACGTTATTATGTACATAATAAAAGAGTAATCACATGTAGACATTTTTCTATTATGAGCATTTAATTAATATTTAATTATTTTATCTTTTTATATTATATTATATTATTTATTTATTTCTCAATTTCTTCTCCTTATTTTTTTTTCCAGGTATCAAATAACATGCGCGTTCATACATTATTTTTCTATAATAAAGGGTTAAGCTCCCTTCGCAATTTTATAATTAAAAAATAAAAGATAAAAAGAGACTTGAAATAAAATAATATAAAATTAATAGCATTTTTCAGAGTTATGCTTTCACGATGATGACGGGATAAGCGTTATTTAAAACAAGAGGGCAAATTACATCTAAACCATCAGTGGCGTACGTATTCTACATAAGATATTTTATTTTATTTTTCCTGGTGATTACAACTAAGGAAGAGAATAGAGATATAGATATTTTGATGCTTTTTCCAAAATCGCCAAGATCTTTTTTTCTATTTTTTTTCTTTCAACCAAATCAAATGTAGATCCCAAAATCTACAAACAGCCAAACAAACTCAAATGAGTTTAATAATGTACTGTTATAAAGAATTTTACATTGTTAATTAATTAAAAATTAAATTATATATAATTTTAAAAATAATTATTATAAAAATTTATAATTTTAAATTATATAACAATTCATGATTAAAATATAATATAACAAACTACAAATTTATTCTAATTAAATTAAAAAAATATATATATGCAAAGAAACATAAAGAAGAGAGTATTTTGCAGAAATGGAGTAATGAATGACCGACTCACCTTCATGAAGATGGCATCTCCTTGGGGAATAGACTTGAACATGTCACCACCCACATGGGTTACACCTAAAAATCACATTATAATTCAGAAATGACCACCACAACTAAATGTGACCAAACATGATAAACCAAAACCTAACAATGGCTCACTTGGGATTTGGGGTGCTTTGGCCACAACTTCTGGCAGGTCAAAGTTGATCCCTTCTTTGATGGAGGGGTGTTTTTGCAAGATCATTCTGAGGCAGTCACCGCCACTACCACCCACATCCACAAGCTTCTCCACACCTTGGAAGCCATCATAGCCCTCCAACATGGCCCTCATGAAGGGCACTGAGACCCCTGACATTGCCTTAAGCATTAGTTCGTTCATCTCTGGCTGCTTCAGGTAGTACCCATAAGCTGGCTCTCCATTGGCCCTCTCAAAGGGCTCCTTCGTAGGGTCCACTACTGCCTCGTGCACCAATGGCCATGCTCGCACCAACGCCTCCTGCACATGTATTTCTCCACATCATAAGATACTATGAGATGAGATATTATTATATCATAATCATATAAACTAATTTTCTATATCATACTGCTTAACAGTAAATTTGTTCATATGCTACTTTCTTTTCTGAATACAACAATAATATTATAGATTAAAATAGATTAAATAGTAGTAAATCAATACTTAAAAAGTAACATTAAATAAAAAATAAATTATGTTTTATAAATCCAAAATACAATTTATAGATTAAAAATATTTATTTATTATAAATTGTAATTATATTAAATAATTAAAAAGCGCAAAAAGTGACCTGGTGGTGCTGGAGAACGTAATGCGCATAGGAGAGGCCTTGGTCATCGGTGACGAGAGTTTTGCCTACGTCGGAGAGGGAGTACTTCCGTTCGCCGGCGGAGAGGTGCTCGTGGAAGACGCCGTAGCTGGCGAGTATGCGGAGGAGCCGCTGGAGGTTCTCGGCGTCGCCGGCGAGGAGGAGGCGGGGGAGGATCTCGGCGGCGGAGAGAGGAGTGTTGGCGCCGCCTTGCCAGATGGCATCGGCGACGTTGAGGCGAACGACGGCGTTTAGGGCCATCGGGACGCTTATCATGTTGGCCAGTTCCATAATGACGAGCCTGGCTTGCTTTCGCGATTCCGCATTTTCCCCTTCCTCTGTCATCTTCCACCGTTGGATTTGGTTTTGGGGTTTTGAGTTTGTGAAACTGCGCACTCATTTAGAAGTGATTTATAGGAACTTGGAGATTGTGTGTGTCTCTCTCGCTATTGGCTGCTATCCAGTTAGAGTAAAAGGAAAAAGGTTCAAAAGGTAAGTTTGCTAGTTCTCTGATTGAAATCATTTAATAATTTGGTGTTGTCAGTAAAAAGAATTTTAATATTATAAAAAATTAATTTTTATTGGTTTTCTTATTAGTTATTACACTTACACTCCTGTTATTTGTTTTTACAAAATATTCTTTTTATCTTTTTTTTTTTTTTGCCTTTTTATAAGAAGTTTTTTAATTGTTTAACATCTTGTATCCTGTCATCCTATAACCTAAAGAGGTACAAAATGTAAAGTGAGAGTGACATATGAGTAATAATAGATGGCTTTTAGTGAATTTTTTCTCAAAAGTCATTTTTTCATTAAAACTAGGTCATTTGTGGCAAAAATAAATTGTAAGACCAAAAAGTATGACTAGAATGAACAAAATATTTAAATAATATTTAATTGTGACATTCAATCTTGAGAATTATATTTGTTTATAAAAATTATCGTCACATAAATTTATGATCAAAAGTTATGGTAAATATTTTGTTTGAGAATAATCAATATGATTTTTGAATCAACCAACTATCACCTCAAATGGAAATATCATATTTGAAATTCAACCAATTCAAGCAAATATAAATTCTACGAAATGAAAAAAATAAGGGTTCCCCTACCCTCCAGTAGCAAGTTATCCCCTAGTGCACATTAGTTTTTTTTTTTTTTTTTTTTTTTGCTTTCTCTTGTCTCTTTTACGTCCCAAGCTCTCCTCTTAACTCTTTTCTTCTTTTCCTACTCTCCCCTACCATCTTCCATCCTCATGTCCCCTATTCCTACTACATGGACTTGTAGGGACAAACCTAGGAAGCTTCCATCAAAGTGCACCACTTCCCCTATTCTACTAGAGAATTTTTCATCCTAACTTTACTAAGGTAAGGAGGAGTTTATTCACTCTCTTTTGTCATTCTTCTACTTGTTTCATGAAGAAAAACAATGTTCCAATAGTAACCTCTTTTGTTGATATTTTTCTAGTTACAAAAGTTGTTCTAAAATAGTTTATTTGATTAAAAATTAGTGTATCCTCTTATTGACCATTTTGTCTAATTTTTTGTTATATTTGTTATTTCTTTTTGTTGAGGATGAATGTATATTATTTGGCTGAGATATATAACTCATTATATTGTATTTTGAAGGCTTAAAAATTGTGTGTGTGTGTGTACACACACATACATATTTGTGGTTGGAACATCCTCTGTTTAAAAAAAAAAAAAAACATAAGCTTGTGTGCTTAGATAAAATTGTGATTTTTACTTGAGAAGGTGCTGGTCGAATTTGTTGTGGATAGTGGTGTATATAGTTGTATTTTGGAGTGTTAATTTACACCAAAATGAGTAGTCAAACAAAGGATAAAATTTGGATGAAAATATAAGTTTAATATCTTTATTTATAAAAAACGTGTCTATTGGAACAAAAATTTTGCTTAATTTATTTGAGCTAAGACAGTGAATTAAGTGGCCTAAAATTGTTAAAAATAAGTTCTAATGTGTTTGATTAATAGTTGGGGTAAGATTTAGTGATGTTTGGAATGAATATTATGAAGTTATGATGATGTTTTACAAAGTGCCTAATGAAAAAATGTGAATTTGTTTCTAGCAACTAGTGTATTTGATTAAATGTGTTGTGACTATGTTTTAGTGTCAAAACAAGTTTTTAGTGTTAAGGGATAATAGGAGAATAATGTAATGTGAGTTAGGATAAGGAAAATGAGAATTTTTTTTCTTAAAACTAAATTTAATTCTTCCATTTTAAAAGTTTCACAAAATTAATTAAATTTATTATGATTGAATTTAACAAATGTCATGGTTTAAGATGAGTATTTTGTGTAAAGAATAAAAAAGTAAGTGTGAAAAATTAATTCAGAAAGACATAATGATATTTTCCATAAAAATAAGTCTTATGCTTTTATATATGTATGTTGGAATGCAAAAATAAAAACTACATTTATTTGAAATTAATTTTATTAAGAAAATAAGTTATTTTGATAGAAAGTTAAATTATTTAAACCATGAAATTTTTTTATTCAATTTAAGTTTAAAACGAGTAAGAGCAAACATTTTTGTGAAATGATACGTTGTATAAAAAACGTGTAGTGACAACATTTTAAAACACTCAAAAATGGAACTTAACAACATAAGACCTAGGGCTTGAGCCTATATCAAAGAAATGTTAGAGGCTTGAGAGCTTGAGAACTTGAGAGTGTGATGTTTTGTGTAAGACATAATGATCCTATTGATGTGAAAGCCAAATGAAGGCAAAATGCTAGCTTTGTGAAAGTCATTGTGTTGGTATCAAAAATTAATTTGAAACTTGGTCGCAATGATGTAATGGAGGTAGTTGTTGATCAATATGCAAGATATCATGTGAGTGAAAATTAATAATAGAGATTGAGTGAGTTGACTATAATATGGTATTTAAGAAATGTTTGTAGGCTCATAGAGTCTTGAGAGGTAGTATAAGGTGTCAAATTATAACAACTCTAAGGATTGAGGGATTCACGTGATCAGCTTGGTGTCCCTGACAAAGCGGAGCATTACCAAGATTCGATTGAGTATCTTGGACCCAGTATCAGACAAGATATGTACTCCCGATCGTTAACCCAAAATGCAAACTTGGACTATTATTGACACACTTGTGTAAGTCCTCCCGGAGTTAGTAGTATTTGAGGCTATGAAAAACCCTAAAACGAGAATAATCCCTAACTAAGCATGTTACGGTGAGATAAGAGTCTATGATAGATAGAAATGATCTGTATGTGTATGTGTTTGCTAAAGATAGATGACTCACTCCTACAACTCCTACATTTTAGATACAGATGGTAAACGAGCTCCAACCCCTATTCCACTTGACGATAATACTCCTAGAGGGTACATGGACTCATGACTTGACTAATGGAGATGACACATTCATGAACTATGTTAGAGTCACATACAGACCTCTTAAACTTATAGTCTTATGACAGTTATATCATATAGATATTTCGGTAGTATTATCTCAAACTCAGTTGCTTAGATATACAAGAGTATCGTCAAACATTCCAGCAACTCAAAACTCCCCACCACCTCCTCGCCAAAATTCTTCCACAAATTCAGTTTTGATAAACAGTCAAGGTGAATGAGAGGAATCCTTTGAGGAAGAAGATCCTTCTAAAGGATTTGTTTGGAAAAAAAAATTTGATATCATTGATCAGCTTAGAATACTTGTTGTTTAATATGCTAGTCAAATACTTTGGTTTATGTAATACTTTGGATTATGTAATATTTACACTTAGATATGACATTTACTTATATAGTAATTTTGAGAATGTTATCATTAAATTCAAATTACCTGAATGTGTACGCGATATTTAGTTTCTTTTCAAATTGTAACCCCTGACGAGTTAAGTTTTAAAATTTACTCAAAATAAAATAATCGAAATAATTTTCTTGAATTAAGATAGATAAAAAGAGATATTACAATTAGTTGGTATCAGAGTAGTTCGACCTATCAAGCATATGGAATCTAAAGAGCCTAGGTGAAGACGATTACGCCTACATTACTTGGATAGTAATGTTTGATGACACATTGATTTATAAAATCATGTGAATGATTTAATTGAACTTAAAAGTGTACACACCATACGACATTGTTAGGTAAAGCTTGTGTGTTAGGAATGATTGATAAAATGCTAGGGACAAATTAGTAATTTGAGGTTATCTATTATACAAGCAAGATATTATGGTTGGAAGACCATTAAGCAATAAAACTCATCGATTGTTGGAAAGCATGACACAAGTCCTTGAGCGCATGACTCAAGATCGAAACGAGGCATCGAAGAAATATAGGGGACTAGCAGCATTTAGAAGAAGTGACCCACCTAGGTTCAATGGTTCCTTTGATCATGAAGGAGCACAGAACTGGGTCACAAAAATTGAAAATATTTTTGCAGCAATGTCATGTTTAGAAGATCCCAAAGTAAACTTTGCTACTTTCATTACCGGTGAAGCAGAAAATTGGTGGAGAATAGTTAAACCTGCACTTCCCCAAATTGCTCATGTCATACCTTGGGAAATCTTCAGACAAAAATTATTAGACAAGTACTTCCCTGCCGCTTACAGATAAAGGAAAACAAGAGAATTCTTGGAGCTAAAACAAAGGAACATGATTGTGGGTGAATATGCTGCAAAATTTGATAAATTACTAAAATATTGATCATACTTTGGAGCTAAAGATGGACATACAATCTACTTATAATTTGAAAATGGATTAAGGGCGGACATAAAACAAGTTGTAGGACATCTCTAGATCATTTACTTTCCCACCTTGGTTAGTAAGTGTAGAATTTATGAAGACATTAGCACCCAACAAGCACAATGGAGAGCTGGAGGTCCACGGAGACATCTTAGGAAGACCCAGTCGCTTAGATATACAAGAGCACCGCCACACATTTGAACAACTCCTCGATGCACCCAACCACCTCCTCACCAAAACTTCCACCGGTTCAGTTCCAATAAATGGTCAAGGTGAAAGAAAGGAATCCTCTAAGAAAAAAGATCCTTCTGAAGGATCTATCTAGGATTTGTTTAGGAAAATTTTGATATTACTAATCAACTTAGAATACATATGGTTTAATATGCTAGCCAAATACTTTGGTTTATGTAATACTTTGGATTATGTAATATTTACACTTTTATCTGACCTTCACTTATATAGTAATTTTGAATATGTTATCATTAAATTCAAGTTACCTACATGTGTATGCGTTATTTAGTTTTTTTTTCCAAATTGTGACCCCTGGCAAGTTAAGTTTTAAAATTTACCCGAAATAAAAGAATTGAAATAATTTTCTTGTATTAAGATAGATAAAAAAGGGCGTTACAGATAGTACAAGACGAGGCGAGATCACATTTTTACATGTGTTTGTATAATTCTAAAGTAGACGAATGACTCACTCATTAAATCCCTCTTTTTTTCGTATCAAGATGGCGAGGTTCTATTGTCTCATTTTCTGTCTAGTGATTCAACCTATCGAGGGGTGATGGGTTTATGAACCTCTTTTTAAGGAAGCACCTTCATAGGCTCAATGGGTTTCACCTTCTTGCAACCAGAGAACACATTGCATGGGAGACAGACCAGTTCACGTGGGTGTTTTGGTTATTTTGACAAGTGTTGTCCCCCACATACACTAAAACATTGACTTCTTCTCCTGTGTCTTCAAGATCTACCATTCTTGATATAGTAGCAGATGCAATCGAACTCTTCACTGATTCCCCCTCTCTGATCAACGTTATTCCAGACTATGTCTTTCCCCTTTTTGATCCATGCACCATGTGTGGATTTCTTTTGTCGGGATACCTAGTGGACCGGAGCGTGACTTAGACAACTTCTACTCCAACAAAGGAGTCAGTATATGTGGAAGCCATGAACGAGGAGAAGATGAAGGAGTCATCTAAGGAGGAGGATCCTTCCTAAAGATGTGTAGACAGAGGGTATAATATATAGTCTCAGGGTGTATAGATAAGATTTACTTCTTACTACTCTGATTAGATACTACTTATGGATAAACTAGGTTATTCTTTTGTATAAGAGTTTTGTAAATTTCCTTTTAAAAAACTTTATTCTTTTTGATAAATTTCCTAATTTGTATATTGATACTTTTATGTTAACTATTACTATGATGAATGGTAACTGTGAATGCATTAATGAATAGTTGATTTTATGTTAAGACTCAAATATATAAAATTATTTTATATTATCATTGCATGAATATAATCTCAAATAAAATATTATGCTCCTATTTAAATTCTAGATTTAGATTAGTTTTGTTTTTTTTTTATATAAATATATTAGTTATTTTAATAACATCAACTATATAATTCTTTCAACAAATTAATTTTTTTATATGCATAAACCTAATCAAATATTTAAGAAACAAATTATTTCTCAATCATATAACTCTACTCCATTTAGACTCAAATATAAATAAAACTAATTAACTTTATATTAATTAAAAAATACTTAATATTATTTAATTTTACTAATTATATTTAAAAAATAATTTTTTCTTAAAATGTTCTCCATTAAAACTTAGTATTAAGAATTAAAAAGAATTATTAAATATAAAATATTAATTAATTGAAGAATGATTTAAAAATAACATCATTAAAATTTAGTTCTATTTAATTTTTTTTATTGTTTATTGCCTTCTATTAAATTATACATTCGATTGTTTCTTGAGCATATTAAATGAGTGATTTTATTCCCCCATCCCAATCCAAACATTAATCTATTCACAAACCCAATGCAAGTTGAATAATAATCCCATAAAAAACATAGCAAAAAGGTTGTCCAAAAAAGTGACCTTTTCCTAGTAATTATCCATCTGCTGTACCTTGACAGGTAGGTAGATAGATAGCTACGGCCAGAACAGATCGAACGAACCAAAGAAATCGAAGCCAAAGAAGAAAAATGAACGGAACAACACTTTCAACAACACCACACCACTGTTTCCACTCCAACACCCCAACCCCGTTCTTCACTACCTTTACCCCAATCCATTTCCTCTCTTTCCCCAACCACAATAAAAACCACCCTCTCCTCTGTTTCTCTCTAAACCCCTCGCAGCCGCCACCGCTGGTGGTGGTTGGCTCCGCCAACGCCGACATCTACGTGGAGATCGACCGGCTCCCGCGCGAGGGCGAGACTCTCGCCGCCAAGTCCGGCCAGACTCTCGCCGGCGGCAAGGGCGCCAACCAGGCCACCTGCTCCGCCAAGCTCTCCTACCCGACCTACTTCGTCGGACAGGTCGGCGACGACGCTTATGGGAGCCTCCTCGCCGACGCGCTCCGCGATGGCGGCGTTCGCCTCGATAATCTCGCCGTGGTTGCGTCCGCGCCCACGGGTCACGCGGTTGTCATGCTCCAATCCAACGGCCAGAACTCCATCATCATCATTGGGGGTGCTAACATGACCTGCTGGCCCAGTACTTTGCGACGTCAGCATTTGGACCTCGTGGCCCAAGCTGGCATTGTTCTGCTCCAGAGGGAGATCCCTGATGCTGTCAACGTTCAAGTCGCCCAGGTTGGGCCGGGCCGGGCCGGGCCTCTAAGTTTTGTGCTTGTTTTTGTCTTTCTTATTTGTTGGGAAGGGCATTTTGGGTATTAAGTTATGTATTATGCTGTAATGCTTGCAGGCGGCAAGGAATGCTGGTGTGCCAGTAGTGTTGGATGCTGGGGGCATGGATGGGCCACTTCCGCCGCAGTTATTGAATTTTGTTGATATTTTGAGTCCTAATGAAACTGAACTTGCTCGCCTTACTGGAATGCCAACGGGAAGTTTTCAAGAGATTGCACAGGCTGCTTTGAAATGCCATGAATTGGTGAGTTCAAGTAGTGACTTTAGGTGTCACTGTGAAATGCTTTTGCATATTTTGCTACTACTTGAATGCTATATTTATTGCTTCAGGATTTATATGGTTTTAGATTGTAGTTATAGTTGCAATTGCGGTTTTATTTTGATTCTTAATGTCGGGGAAAATTGCTGACCAATGTTGTTATCGACTGTTTTTTAAAAACTTGAGGATGTCTTACAAAGAACACACAATTGATTAAATATAATATTTGAAGATCTGATGTAGCTTTGAGATTTTCTGTTACTAATAATCCTTCCCTTGTGTAGCCTTTACATGCCTGCTTAGATGGCATCCACAGTGTCACTGCTGAAAGAAATGGCCATCATATTGATGTTCATTAGAGATCCTTCTACAGAATTGTCTAATATTCTGAATCTGATACCACCGGTTATCTGGGTTTCACTGCTTTTATTTGGTGGCTTTATCTCCTAAACAAGGTTTTGAACTGTCACTCCTTTATGTTGAGGGAAATGGAGCTGTTTAGTCCTCTTGACATTTACAACTAGCCTAGGAAAAAGAAAGGGGAGGGGGGTCATAATTTTTATTTGACTTTCTTTTCCTTGAATCCAATCGATGCACCATAAGGGGAAAGGGAAACTATAGGGGAAGAAAGGTCAATAATAACCAATAAACGATTGAGTTTGCTATATCTTCTACTTTTTCTCTTTATTGTCACTCAATGACTGTGCAATAGTTTGAAGTATTCTCAGAATTTATCTTCAAATGTTATGACTCTTGATTGATTCCTGAAGGCTGATAGAATGATAGATGAATGACTCTTTTATTTGTCTGAAATTTCAGGGAGTTAAGCAAGTTCTTGTGAAACTTGGGGAGAATGGATCTGCCCTTTTTGTAGAAGGAGAAAGACCAATTCAGCAGCCTGCCATACTTGCTAAAACAGTCGTTGATACAACTGGTGCCGGCGATACTTTCACTGCTGCTTTTGCTGTGGCCTTAGTTGAGGGCAAGTCCAAAAAGGAATGCCTTAGATTTGCTGGTGTGTATGGCAGAATGTAAATCTTTTTTGGTTTGGATTTTTCTCCTTGGAAAAATGTGCCTAACTATTATGTTCTTCAATAGCTGCTGCAGCTTGTCTTTGTGTTCAAGTGAAGGGAGCCTCTCCAAGCATGCCTGATAGGAAATCTGTTTTGGATCTTCTTAATTCTCGATGAGAATACTTACAAAAGGTCAATTCTCACTGACACTTGTACCTTTGTTTCAATTGTTTGGATTTACTCGCCTATTCTTGTTTAGTGAAGAAAATCCAAAGACTTCCAGAGAAAATTTGCCTGGTATCAGTATCTTTATATGCTATTCATTTGTATATTCTGATGTTCCCGACTATAATCAAAAGGTCATTCATTACATTTCCCTGCACGATTCTTAATCACATAATTACATAATTCACGTGTCCATTTATTAAAAATTTCTCTAGTCTATCGATCCTGGTTTCTGTACATATTTGTTTTAACATGTAATTGATTTAGACAGGAGATACGAATCAGTGAAGATTTGGAAACACACATCTGGTTTCAAAGACTGATGATAATCTCACTTTTGGTTGTCAGAGGTCACAATTCAGACTATCAGGAACAGAATAACTGTGTATGGCAGAGGGAATGACCCTTGAAAATGGCAGCAAGGAAAGCAAAAATCCCTTTAAAAAGCCTTTCTGCAAGATGGATTTTCCAGCATAATAGTTTGTCATTGTAATAAGATTAGGCCCGACACTTAACCTTTTGCAACGGAAGGAAAACGAAGAGAATTGAAAAAATGTTTTACATGATGTTGTTTGAGTTTAGAGAAAAAGCAAGGAAAGAAAATAAGAAACTTTCTTCCTCTTTGTTTGGTGAGAAAAGTAGGGGAAAAAATTAATAAAATGAAAGACATGTATACCTAATATGACCGTATTCATTATAGGACCTTTATTAAAAATAAATTATGTCTATAGATAATCCATTATTCTATTGTGCTATACATTGAGCATGTGCTTGGTTGCGCGGTGGGCAACAAAAAATCACATAAAAAATGTGTAAAACGAGAAGGAATATAGAGATACTTTCCATGTGAAAAATTACTTTTACTTTAGCTTGCAGCTCTTCCAAACACGCTGTGATTTCATTGTGAAAAACTGATTACTTTCTCAAAATTGTTCTTCTTTTTCAAGTCCAAAAATCTGAAATGATTCTGACAATAGCAGAAAATTTGATTATTACCTCATGTAAGTTGGTTATTTGAAGCCTAAAAATCTGAAATATGAAAGGAAACAACAAAGTAAAGGTAAAACATCATCGCAACATCGCAACATCTCTCTGGTGAAACTCAAGCCAATTTCAATTTAAGGGAAGGGGTGACAGATGCCGAGAGCTGTAACAAATTCTGGAGAGTGGACGTAATGATTCTAATTTCCAGCCATTACCACAATTCCACTTCCACGGGAAGGAGACAGGCTGAGAGATGGAAATCAATACAGAAGGCATAAATATTATTTCCCAAATTCTTGACATATATGCAACCAATGTATCAAAATTCTTCAAGTGTCTCATCATTCAAACATAAGTAAAAAAATAAATTCATGTATTTATCTTTTACGTGGAAGACATGAATAAATATTAGAATAAGTTAAATTAATTATTTTTTAAATTTCATAAATTATATTTTTTTATTTTAAATTCTACAGTAATTTTTTAAGTGTACAAAAATTATATATTGATATTTTTTATATATTACATTGAAATAATATATCATGTTCTCTTGTAAAGAAAATTAATGTAAATGTAAGAAAAAAATTGCATAATTTATAAAATCTTAGAAATAATTAGTGTTATTTATTTAAAATATTAATTACAAAGTATTAATATGTAACATTAGTCAGAAAGACATGGTACTGGAGAAACTTCCTTACAAAGATATGAGCATCTTGTTTGGTCTTAGAAGATGACCGATGATACCTATTAAAGAAATCATAAGGAAAATGAAACTGAAGTTATTTGTAATAAATCAATAAGGGCCGCTTTCACTATCATGTAAAAGATAAGAAAGTGTTTTGTTGATAAGTTTGTTTGTCCTCAGTCAGTTGAAATTATTAGGTAGTTTAAGATTATAGTCCTAATTAATCTGCATATGATATTATGAAATGTTATTAATTATGTTTTAATTTCAAAATTTTAAATATATATTATATAGATATTAATTGAAATCATAAACACTTAATCATAATTTGAGACTATTTAATAATTTTTCTATCGCCAGAAAAATAAGACATACTATACACAAAAGTGTGTGAGTTTGTATTGACAAATAATCCATGGCTTGTCTTTGGATATCATGTATCTCAACCCTCCCAATTCAGGTTGTGCTCAAAATGGAGACAATACACTTACTGTACTCTTGTCATTGTTAATAATCTTCTAATGATCAGATTATCAACTTAAACCTCAATTTTTATACTTTGTAAAAGCAAAAGCATAGTCATTCTAAAATGGCAATGCTTATTATCTTGGGCTGAGGCCTTGAGCATATGTTTTGAATCAGATTTAAATTATATACATTAAGCAAGATATAGCACCATTATATTCAGGTGAGATTATGCAGCAGTGTCTTTTAATTTTTATACGTGGGTTTTAATATATTTTAAGATATTGTATCTTTTTATAAAACTTTATATAATTTTTGCTGGTGCTCAATTAGTCAAATCTTTAGAAGGAAAAGGAAAGATGAGAAATATGAGATAAAATAAGCAATTTGATAAAGAACAAATGAGTAAAGGATGTAAATGTCATCATTTTGTCATCAAATACGTTAATTAATTGCTATAAAATTGTTTTAATTAGTTAGTAATCTTGAATTTTATCAAATGTTTAAATAAAAAATTTGTTTCTTATAATAATTTTGTTAACTTGAGTAAAATTGTCTAATATAAAAAAAGATAAGTATAAATTCTTAAAAAAATATGATATTATTGATGACAATAATAGTAAGTTTTTCATAAAAAATACTTATGTCATATCTATTAATTAGTTTACATTTTATTTGATAGAAGAAATAAATAAAAATATAAAAGAAAAAAACATATATGATAGATTTTTTTTATAACTAATTTAGTTTTTTATTTATATAAATTAAAAATATATACTAAAAATTTATAATAATTTACGCATTATGCTAAACTAATTGACTTCATATTAAACTAATTTGATTTATTATGAAAAAAAGATAGAAATAATATTAGAGATAAAAAACACTCCTATATTAAATTGCATGTTTTACTATAGAACTTGCTATCATAAATGAAAATGCACATGCAAATATTTTTTCTTAATATGGAAATATTTTGCTTAGCTTCAGCATATTATTTAATTCATTACATCACGTTTATATTATTATTTAGGTAATGAATAAAATAAATTGTACAGTAAATTTTCCTACTTACTTTCAATCCCTATCTCTCAGGCATCGATAACAGGGAACTTTTTTTGACTAGCTTATGACTTGTCATGCCCAATGTGGACTTGCACAGATTTCTCAATCCAAGCAAGACTTTTGTTTTTTACTCCTTTTTCTCACCTCCTCAAGTGAAATTCACAACCTCTATTTTAAACTTTGTTTTTTTTTTTTTTTTCACTTTCTTTCAACTCCTATCTTAATTTTTTTTAACTTAAATATATATTTTTATTTTGCTAATTTAAATAATAAAATCAAAAAAAGGTATTTGATAAAAATAAAAATTAGATTTAAACCTTTTTACTTTATCAAAGCAAAGTGTTAATGCTGCACATGCAGTGTTAGGAAAGTAAATGGAAACAAACAGTAGTATCACTTGAAGAAGGCATAAAAAACTTGAAACAACTGTTGTCTGTTCTACCAAAATCTAACAAAAAGAGATAGAACGAACAAAATCAAAGGCAAAGAAGAAAAATGAACGGAATAAGACTTTCAAGAACACCACACCACTGTTTCCGCTCCAACACTCGAACAACGTTCCTCACTAATAATACCCCAATCCAATTCCTCTCCTTCCGCACTCACAATTTCCGAATCCTCTCTTTTTCTTCCAACCCGTCGCAGCCGCCGCCGTTGCTGGTCGTGGGATCCGCCAATGCCGACATCTACGTGGAGGTCGACCGTCTGCCGCGCCAGGGCGAGACTCTCGCCGCCAAGTCTGGCCAGACTCTCGCCGGCGGCAAGGGCGCCAACCAGGCCACCTGCTCCGCCAAGCTCGCCTACCCTACCTACTTCGTTGGACAGGTCGGCGACGACGCTTATGGAAACCTCGTCACCGCCGCGCTTCGCGGCGGCGGCGTTCGCCTCGATAATCTCTCCGTCGTTGCGTCCGCGCCCACCGGTCACGCTGTTGTCATGCTTCAATCCAACGGCCAGAACTCCATCATCTACATTGGGGGTGCTAACTTGAGCTGCTGGCCCAGTACTCTGCCACGTCAGCATTTGGACCTCGTGGCCCAAGCTGGCATCGTTCTGCTCCAGAGGGAGATTCCTGATTCCGTCAACGCTCAAGTCGCACAGGTTGGGCCGGGCCGGGCCGGGCCCTTAAGGAATCTTGTTCAGATAAAACTTATGCAATTCCTTTGATATTATTCTCTAATCAAAATTAGAGTTTCATTTTGGCAAAATAAGATGACAAAGCTTTATTTTGTGAATTACTTATATGAAACTTTGACTTTGGTTGGAGAATCATATCAAAAGCAATTAAGAAACCACCTTTATTTGGGAGGCATTTTTTGGCATTTGTGCTGTAATGCATGCAGGCTGCAAGGAGTGCTGGTGTGCCGGTAGTGCTGGATGCTGGAGGCATGGATGGGCCTCTGCCGCCGGAACTATTGAATTTTGTTGATATTTTGAGTCCTAATGAAACTGAACTTGCTCGCCTTACAGGAATGCCAACTGAAAGTTTTCAAGAGGTTGCGCAGGCTGCTTTCAAATGCCATGAATTGGTCAGTTTTAGTAGTAACCTTAGGGGGGCAGGTTTTAAATTGCTGTTGTGATTTCGTGGTAATCCTTGCTATTGTGAAAATTGTGAACAAGATGTGACCACAACCTTGGCATTGCGGCTGAAATCATGGTTGCAGACCTTTCTTAAAACCTTAGGGGTCACCATGAAATGCTTTTCCATATTTGCTACCTCAATGCTATATTCATGGCCTGACCCTATCCATGGTTTTAGACTGCGGTTATGGTTGCAATTTGCAATTGCGATTTTGTTGTGATTCTTAATCTTCAGGAAAATTGCGGGCAAACACAATTGCTGACTTTTTTAAAAGCTTGAGGATGTCTTACAAACAAAATGCAGTTTTTCAAATATAATATTTTAAGATCTGATGTAAGTTTGAGATTTTGTTACTAATAATCCTTGCCTTGTGTAGCACTTACATGCCTGCACAGATGGCATCCAGTGTCACTACAGATAGAAATGGACATTGTATAGATGTTCGTTAGAGATCCTTCTACAGAATTGTCATGTATTCTGATTTCTGATTTTGATACCTGCAGTTATTTGGGTTTCACTGCTTTTATTTTGGGGCCTTATCTGCTAAACAAGGTTTTGAACTATTACTCCTTTATGTTGAGAGAAATAGAGCTGTTTAGTCCTCTTGGCACTTACAACTTGCCTAGGAAAAAGAAAGGGGAAGGGGATAATAATTTTTATTTTATGTGCTTTTCCTTGAATCCAATTAAATGCACCATAAGGGGAAAGGGAAACTATAGGGGAAGAAAGGTCGATAATAACCAATAAACTATTGAGTTTGCTATTTCTTCTATTTCACTTGCAGTAGTTTTGAATATCTCAGAATTTATCTTTAAATGTCTTGGTTGATTTCTGAGGGTTGATAGAATGATAGATAAATGATGCTTGTATTGTTGTGAACATGGTATGAGTCTCAATGGTTCTAGTTCTGATGTTATTTGTCTGAAGTTTCAGGGAGTTAAGCAAGTTCTTGTGAAACTTGGGCACAAAGGATCGGCCCTTTTTGTAGAAGGAGAAAAACCAATTCAGCAACCTGCCATACTTGCTAAAACAGTTGTTGATACAACCGGTGCTGGTGATACTTTTACTGCTGCTTTTGCTGTGGCCTTAGTTGAGGGCAAGTCTAAAAAGGAATGCCTTCGATTTGCCGGTGTGTATGGCAGTATGCAATTATTTTTTCTTTCTATAATTTTCTCTTTGGAAAAATGTGCCTAACTAACTATTATGTTCTACAACAGCTGCTGCTGCTTGTCTCTGTGTTCAAGTGAAGGGAGCCTCTCCCAGCATGCCTGATAGGGAATCTGTTTTGGATCTTCTTAATTGTCAATGAGAATACTCGCAAAAGGTCTATTTCGCTGAATCACTTTTTCTTTTGTTTCAATTGTTTGGATTTACTCTCCTGATCTTGTTTAGTTAAGCAAAACCATAATTCGACTGCTAGAGAAAGTACCTGTTATCAGTATCTTTATATGCTATTTATTTGTTGTTTTCCTTGCCATTCAGAATCAAATTTTGTATGCTCCTGACTATATAATTAAATGGCCTTTTTCATTAGATTTTTCTGCATGATTCTAAACTACATAATTATTATTTAGTTGTATTAGATGCATTGCTGCTGCAATTCATGTGTTCATTTATTAAAATTTTCTCTAGTATGTTGTTCTTGGTTTGTCGACATACTTATTTCAACATGCAAAATGAGCAGTTAGTGCTTTAAATAGGAGAATCTGTTACTTCACTTACCAGTTATTGATTGTTTTACACAGGAGATGCGAATCAGTGAAGATTTTGAAACTCACATCTGGTTTCAATGATTGATAATAATCCCACTTTTGGTTGTCAGAGGTCGAATTCGGACTTTCAGAAACAGAATAACAGTGCATGGCAGGGGGAAAGGCCCTTGAAAATGGCAGCAAGGAAAGCAAAATTCCTTTTACAGAGCATTTCTGCAAGATGGATTCTTCAGCATAGGTTGTTGTCATTGTAATAAATTAAGGCTAAACACTTACCCTTTGGCAATGGAAGGAAAAAGAAGAAAGGAGAAAAAAAATGTTTTACAAGTTCTTGTTTGGTTTAAGAGAAAAAGCAACTAAAGAAAATATGGAACTTCCTTCCTCTCTGATTGGTGAGAAAAGAAGGAAAAGTTAATACAATGAGAGACATATCTATCCTGAAACATGACTTTATTCATTCCGGAGCCTTTTTAAAAACATTTATGCATAAAAATAGTAATTTGCTCACTTGCGCTATACATTGATTTCAGCGTGAAAAACTGAGCACTTTCTCAAAATTGATTTCTTTTTCATCCTTCGACCATGATTCTGACAATAGCAGAAAAATCAATTATTGCCTCATGTAAATTGATTATTTCAAGCCTAAAAATCTGAAAGGAAACAACAAATTAAAGATTAAACAACCTCGCAACATCTCTCTCGTTAAACTCAAGCCAGTTTCTATTTGAAGGAGGGGGTTACAGCGGCCGAGAGGTGTGGGCATAATTATTCTAATTTCATGCCATTACCACAAGAGTGATGATATCTAAGATACCTATAAACTTTAAATATTTTATCAACTCTTCTTATTTTTCTGTATCTCTCTTTTCTTGACACATTTATTTTTGTTTTTTTTTCTTATCTTTATAAAGGTGTAGACATTCAAGGAGTGTGCAAAATCATTTTCCTTATCACGATGCCTCTTCCTTGAGTTAGGGAAGGAGGGAGGTGCATATCAATACAGAAGTCAACAGAATCCTTTCCCAACTTGTTAACATGTATGCAATTATCTGTATCAATATTCGTCAAGTATTTCATCATTCAAATATAAGTAAAAAGGAATTTTATTTATTTATATTTTACGTAGGAGACATGAATAAATATCAACCATAAAATGCTAGTAGGTAACTGTACACAGAGGTACTGGAGAAACTTACAAAGATCTGCATCTGGTTTCGTGAGGGTGCAACTTAGTTGATCATCTCATCAGGTACAAGAAGCAAATATCTACTTAGAAGATGATCAATGATACCTATTAAAGAAATCAAAAGGAAAATTAACGGGACTGAAGTAATTTGTAATAAATCTCCAGAGGGTCACTTTCATGAGAAAGAGATAGCAAAGATAGCGAAGCGTTTTGCAGTGATGAGTTTGTTGACCTTCCACTCCTCGCGCGGGAAACGAGGCACACTGTGCGGAGGGTGTGAACTTTACTGACTAACAAATAATCCATGGCTTGCCTTTGGATATCATGTGTCTCATCTCTCCCAATTCAGGCAATGCTCAAAATAGAGACAATGCACTTACTGTACTCTCATCAGTGTCAATGATCTTCTAATGATCAGATTATCAACTTGAACCTCAATTTTTATAAGTTGTAAAAGCAAAAGCATATTCGTTCTAAAAAGGCAATGCTCACTAACTTGGGTTGAGAATATGCTTTGGAGTCAAATGTACAGTATATACATTAAGCAGGAAGTAGCACTATCAGATTCAAGTGAGATTATGCAACACTGTCTTTTTTATCTTTATAAGTGGAGTATATTTTATGTTTTCGGGTCTATTCATGAAACTTTCTGTAATTTCTGCCAGTGCTCAATTCTCTATTATACTACATGAAAGTTAAGTTTTACAGAAGAGTAATATGATTTTAACAATTCTCACAAAGCCTCTTTTGATAAAGAAAAAGATAGAAAGAGAAATGTGAGATATAAAATAAGTAATTTGATTAGAGAAACAAATGAGTAAAAGATGATAAATGCAATAACCATATCCTTGAGTACATAAATTAATTGTAACAAAATTATTCTAATTCAATTATTAATTTTTAAAT
This sequence comes from Pachyrhizus erosus, assembly GCA_026544285.1. Taxonomy (NCBI): domain Eukaryota; kingdom Viridiplantae; phylum Streptophyta; class Magnoliopsida; order Fabales; family Fabaceae; genus Pachyrhizus; species Pachyrhizus erosus. The sequence goes on from JAMLFT010001280.1 coordinate 20,937, forward strand.
TTAAGCCTTGAATCTATAATTATATTAGATATTTAAAAGAAAAACTTTATCCTTTACAAGCATCTTATCCAACTCGAACAAATATTATCTCATAAAAAATACATGCCAATTGTAAAAAAAAACAATGACATTATAATTGTAAAAAATACATGCCAATTGTACTATTTATCATATTTTATCATTATTGAGTGAGAATAGAATTTTGCTCTTACAAAAATATTTATGCCATAGCTATCGACCCCAATTAATGTTGATGTGGGTGCAGCCATGCAGGGAAAGTAAATCGAAACAGCTTAAAGAAGGCATAAAAAACTTCAAACAATTGTTCTCCCACTATCTAATAACAAGACAAGAAGCCCCCTTTCTGTAGACACTACGTATATACTCTAATAAACAGAAGATATTTGGTCCTCAAACTTTATCCCAAGTCAGTGTATGGTATATTCTTAATTATGTTTGTGCGGGGTACCCTCACATCATACGAATTTCTCCTTTTTGTATGCCACAAAACATGAGTTTTCCTTTAAATTGCCATAAGCTAACAAAAGCACGCTAACTAATCATTTTTCTCTAAACCTGCATGTTTACCACTTTCATGAAACAAAAACTATGAATTATTCTTCGGGCTTTCTCATCATTCTTCTGCTGCTATCCCATTTCTTCCCATATTCAAGCTCAAGCATGAGAATAATGATTCAGCAAGTAACCGAAGCAGCAACAGATCATCATCACACAGTAAGTATATAATTTCTTTGATATGATCCATATTCACCTTTTTTGTTGTAAGCAAGAAGAGATGCTAAGTCATACTCATTCTTATCATGTTTTCTCGTGCCAGTCAAGAGGATCTGAGAGGGATCATGTTCAAAGGAAAGCATTGCATGAAGTACACTCAGGGCCTAATCCTATCAGTAATTCCATTCCACGGCAAAAGTTGAAAGATATACAAAGAAATCATTAGGTCTTCTTTTGTATGTTAACTAATTAATTTTTCCTTTTCTAATAGTAAACTTTCTTTTCCTTTTATGTTCTTTGTTCTTTCTCTCCCTCCCTTCATCATATTTGCCATACATATCTTATGAGTCAGTTCAGCTTATTGAATCATACATAATGAATCTAAATTCAGTTTGATACATAACTGTAACAAGCATAGCCATCTTCAGTTCAGTTCTTCACTCTTTTCATCCTCTTGGGGTTGTGTTATACTGTTACCCCTCCCTCCCCATTTTGCTTTGCATATAATTTCAATCATCACTTACTATGTATATGTGAATTGATATCATAATCCATGGGAAGGAATTATGATTGGTTAAGGAGAGTGCTCGTTCAAGTTAAATAGAAATGAGAGTCACACTTGTTTAATATTAAAGTTAGACTGATGAATCCATTTGGAGGATTTGGTTTTGAAGTTTAAATTATTATTTTGGTATTTGAGCATTTTCCTGGACACATGAAACAGAAATGTTGGGGAAAGAGTTGAGATTTTAGTTTCGTCGGCAAAACACGAGAACTTAATTTATTCAAAGTGCATGTAGCACTTAGGAAACAATGATTGATATCTCATTATTGCTCGGCATAATTATGTAATTAATATACTAATGAATATATATGATTCGAGGTGTCAATTTCTATACATCACTTCGCATTTATTATTATTATTTTTTGTCAATTAAGGTTATTTATTGGTTTGGTTTGAGATAAACTCAATTAACTACACCAAACAAATTAAGTTGTTTTAATTTTCTTTTTATCTTTAATCAAATTTGATCAAAATCAAATCAATTAGACTTGATCTTGTATCATATTTGTGTTTTATAATTTGATTATACAAACACCCGATCTGATCATTCACAGTTTTATTCTTTTTTTTTTCTATGAGCTCTTAACATTGATTTAAATTTTTTAAATTTAGGTTTTGCATTGAATTTGGAAAAATAATAATTACATGGATTTTTATGGTTTTTAAAACAATTTATTTAATTTTATTATAATATTAAACCTAATAGACTCGAATTAAACTAACTCATTCTTAATCAAATAGATCAGATGAAATTATCAAAATTGAATATAACAAATGTGATTTATTTGATTTCTACTTTTTCATCTAACCGATCCAACACATGTAGAAAATGTTAATAAAGTATTTTAAAAGCATTTTTTTTTTTAGTTATAGATATAAAGTATTCAACTGCAAAACAAAAGACTAATCTTTATTGAGAAGGCAAGAAAATTGATTTACCATCTTTAATAAAATCTTTCATTCCAATTATTCGTTCATAATGCTTCTAAAGTATTGTTTAAGAAACAAAATAGATTTTTTATGAAAAAAGTGTAATTAATACATATTTATCATAGCTTTCAATGCATTCTTGTCATGACTTTTAATAAAAAATTTCTATTTGGTGCATGTTTAGTTTTATACTTAACAAAAATATATCTAGATCAAAGCAGAAGCAACAAATAGTTGTTTTTATGTTTTTTTCTGGTTATTGACATGAATATCTTACTATATGCACTTATTCACAGTGTAAACAAACACAGACTTATTATTCTTTAATCATTTTCCTTAAGATACTTTTTAACAATACTTTCATTTGTTTGGTTTGAAAGATATCCCCGCCAGCAAAAACAATAGGAAATTGTAAAATTATTAATATAGTCATTAAAAAGGATTTAGAGGGATATTTTGTCTATAGATATAAATAGTGATAAAACATCATGGTATCATTTGATCTATATGCAGCTGACCCATGTGATGGGAAAAGACTCGACTGTTACTGTTGTATTTGTTTGACTTGGAAGCCTATATTGCATAAATGTGCATTGCGTGTTGAACCTTTTCAGTGGATCTACATACATTTGGTGATATTGATTTTAACCATATTTTGGTAAAATCTATGATGACATTTTATCTCAAGAGAGTACTACTAGCACAAGAAAGAAAAGCAGTGTGAAATTGTCAAGCATCATTACTTTCTATACCTAACCAGTCAAATTGAAAGAAAAGAGATTTATAAGTGATATATGTCATTGAATAATATGTTCTTTGTAGCAATTCACATGATTAGTAATTGGATAATTGATACATCCTAGTTTTCATCCCTCCCTTGTCTCTTTCAATACCACAGAGGGAACTGATGAAGATGAAATAGTAACAGATGATGAATTCATGATTATTTTTCGATGCGATGTTGAATGAAATGGTTTTCCTTGGTAGCTTCCACTAACCACAATCTAATGATATTGTTTGAACTCCAAACCAATTTCATCCTAATCGACAGAAAAATGAAATCATTAAGAAATTTCCACCATTCAATTTTTATAGAAATCTTAGACAAAAAAAGAAATTAATCGACAAGATAGCCATGTCGATTAGTTAATTAAAAAATGATGTGACCTAGGAAAAAGAAAAAGAAAAAAAATAAAAAAAGCAAAGTCATGATTCTATTCCTTATAATTGACCATCCTCACGTACCAAGTTTGGCATCTTGCAGAGTTACGCAAAAAAGGACATCCATTTGTTTTGAGGTCTTTTGAAACGTTAACTCACCAAAAGATTGCATTGGTCTAATAATCCACCAAAAGTGAAAAAGAAAGACCAGATAGGGGTCACCATGAAAAGCATCATTGTACAATGTTGAGCAGAAAAAAATAAAGCTGATTATTCGGTTTTCGGCTATTGCCTTTAGGTAAAAGGGTAGCATAGAGCAGTGAGATTATGTCACTTGTTTGTATTGTTTTTTTAGATCAAAATATTTTCTTAATTGATAATAAGAAACTAATTTCTTTTAAAATAGATTTTACTTCTTTTAAGAAAGTCTTATTTATTTATATGATAAAAATCAAATTCTTAATAATATATTTAAATAATTCAATTATCAAGCTAGTGTGTGTATTGGTGGAAGGATTGTCATACATGATGAACGTGCAACTGAGTGAAAATAGAATCATGCAGTACCATGAATAACAATGGAGATAAGATTAGTATGACATAGGTGACGCTCTCATATCATAATTAATGCCACTTTTTGGTCAAGTTCACACTTTACTCTGCAATTCTTCATTTCAATTAAAGTTCCAACATCACACACTTTTAAGCATAATTTATGATCTTATAAAATATAGAACTAAATGAATTGTGAAAAGGAATCCAAATTAAATTCTTTGATATACACGCCTTTGCATTTGTGGTGCCCTATTGGTGTTGTCACAAGACCAATATAATGGAATTCAGATTACTGAATTTCTTTCCTTCTTGTGGTAATAGCAATGTTCATTACACTTTTTAATTTTATTTTACTATTAGGTAAAAAAAAAGCATTGATTTAATACTACTTTTAGTTTTTTTTTTATCTTTATTTTTGGAATTTGATTATTTCATTTTCTTTAATTCTTTTTTTAAATTTGATCTATATTGTTTATTTTTTACAATTTTAGTTCAATTATTAATTTGTAACATAAATATTGATGTGATAATAAAGTGTTGGCATGCATGCGCTGATGTAATGTACAGTAAAGTGTCGTGATGGTATTTCAATTAAATATTAAATGTTTAAAATTGAATAATTACAATAACAGGGATTAGATTCATGAAAAAAAGTGGTATCAGATTCAAGAAATAATAATAATAAATGATAATAAATGTAATCAGGTAAAATATTTTATACTATGAACTAACAAAATTTAATTTAGTTTTTTAAAGTAATTATTATAAAATTTAATAACATATATTGACTTAAATATATTTCTAAATTTTATAAAATTAATGAGTTTTGATTTTAGTTTTTATAATATTTTTTTTATTTATTTTTCATCCTTCTAAAAATTAAAATTTTATTTTTGGTTCCTTCTATTATGAGATAGTCATTAACTATTTATGTGTTAAGTGAAAGATAAAATGATGATCTCAAATAACATTTTCTAGCATTTTTGGCATAATATCAATAAGTGATATCTTAAAAAAATTCTAAATTCTTAAAATAAATATTATTTATCTATCTCAAAATGAATTTTTAAAATAAAAAATACTGATTTCTAATTTTAAAGGATTAAAACTAAAAAAATATTGTACAAAGACGAAAATCAAGATTTGTTCATTTTATATGAACTAATAATATTTTAAATTTAAAAAACAAACAAGAAAGAATTTTATAAGGATCAAAATCAAAATACACTTATTTTATAAAAATTAAAAATATATTTAAACTATATATATTTTATAATATGCATATTTGAATGATAGTATAAGTGTATTTTAATTAAATTTTATTTGTTATCTTAGTGGACAAGACAACAATTCTTGTATGAATTATGTTGGCAATCAACATTTCAAATTCTCTCATATGTGAATTTAAAATAAACACTGTGTAAAAGAAAAATAAGTGTTGAGAAAAAAAAAATAATGCCAACAATATAGGCTTATGTGTATAAAAAAATATTTGTTAAAAAATTTCTAACCTTTGAATGAATATTTGTATATCAAGAGATTAATTATTAATTGTTGACTAAGAGATATCTTTGGTTCATAAAAAAAAAAAAAAAAAAAAGTTATCACATACTAATGACATACGATAGATATCAACATCAAAGGACAATTTTTATTAGGAGAAGACACGTATTTTTATTATTTATAATTTATAATAAAAAGTTTAGAAATTTAAAAACAAGTTTGGTATTTACATATCAAAATAAGATTATTTTTCAAACATAGAATATGACACGTGTCATTAGAAGCTTCATAGTTATTTGTTTCAATTACAAACTTTATTTATGTAAAAAATTAAATTTAAATTTACATAAATACATTTTAAAAATCAATCAGAATAAATAAATATATTAATTTAATTGACAAATAGTTTATTGTTTGCTTACCAATCACATCATAATCAGAATAAATATTATATTACATTAATAGTAAAATTTGATTTTTAATTTTAATTTCATTAAATCAATTAGCTTCTAAAAATTTAAGAGTATCAAGAAAAAAAGTACAAATTTTTAATTATTATAATTGAATAGTTATATTATTTAAAAATTTTCAAATCCTTACCTTAGAGATATAATTCAAATTACATGATTATTATCCTAAATAAATTCAGCTCAATAATAATAATTGTTAATTCCACATTATAAATTTATGAAAGTATAAATATTGTGATTCAGATTATAGTACTCTTATTATCCTAAATAATACTTAATTAATTAAATTTCAATATGTAAAATAATTATGCATCAATGTTATAATTTAAAATGAAAAATTTCTTACGAAAATAATTAAATAAGTGATACTTATCTACGAAAATAATTTAACATAAAAAACATTATAATAAAAATAAACATGAAAGTGAAACAATTAATTGAGCAAAATACATAATTGATGTAAAACTCTTTATATTCGTTTTTTATTCTTATCTATAAAAAATTTAATAAAATTATGTGTGATAAATATCAATATGAATGAAAATATTAAAATTTATTTAAATTTTGATATTTATATTACAATTAAAATTTATAATTTTTTTGGTAAAAATTAATACATTTAACTTAATTTGACCTCAGTTATTTATTTGACAACTGTAAGTGAAACAATATGTGATACATATTGCATATATGAACTAAAATCTTAATATATTATTTTGTAGCAATTAGTCTGTAATATATTTGTATGTTTTATTTAGAAAATTAATCAATTAAAATTTTTTAAAAATACGAGAAATACGGTCTGCAACAAAATTTTTGGGTCCAATTTAAGGATAATGAGGTGATTCGACATTTTAATAATTAATTAAAAAAAAAAAAGTTTAATTTAATAATAATTATTGTTTAATTAGTAATTAAATGAACATTAATTATTAATTTTGGTATATAATTTCTGATTAATTATTTCAAGTACCAATATGAATAAATAGTGTTTGATCATATATATTAGTGAAAATTTTATATATTTACAAGTATTTACAATATATATATATGTAATAATTTGAGAAAAAAATATATATTTAAAAAGTATTTAAAATTTTAGTTTATTAATAATGTAAATATAAGTTAATATATAAAATATGAAATAAATCAAAAATTTTAATTTACAAAGTTTAAACATTTAGGAATGAATTAATTATGATTTGAATATATCTTTATATTTTATTTTTATTATAAAATTGAGTATTAATTATTAAGGGAGTATAATTTAATTGTTTTTTTTCTCAAATTTTACAAATAAAAAATGAATATTAGTTAAAATAATTAGAAAAATATTTAATTGATGAATAATCAATAAAAATCTTACTATACCATTTTGCATTCAAATTGATAGTATGCAGTAGATTAAAATCTATTATTTGAAGAAACTATTGAGAAAATCTTTAAAACAAGAGAAAGATAATCTACAACAAATTACACAGGTTAGATTAAGGATAACATGGTAGTTTAGCTTTTATGTAATTGAGACAATTAAATAAAATTAAGTGGTTTAAATAAACATAATTGTTCTATTAATTTTGACATGTAACTTTTAATACTCTGTTTTCAGAGTACCAAAATGAAACTAATATTTATAAAATGAAACAGTGCTTAATAATATATGTTAGTGAAAAATGTGAAAAAAAACATGTATATTTAAAAGTTATACAAATTTTAATTTATTGATAATAAAAATATGAATTAATATATAGGATATGCAATCAATTAAAAGTTTTAATTTACAAAGTTTAAGAATTAATGTAAAATGATGGATGAATTACTTCTGAAATATATATCTTAATATTAGATATTAATTAAAAAATTGAGTATTATTTAAAAAATATATTTTTTAGAAACCTTTGACTGAATAATCAATTAAACAATATTAATATATATTTTTCATTTTGATTATAACATGCAAATTATTTTTCAGTTTTTGACGAGACTCACTTTTTCTACACCAAATTGTCGCAGAATGGCTAACAGTTTCAATGGAAAAGTGAATGTTATTTTTCATTTTTTTTTTCTTTTCAAGGAGTTTAGATTTATTGCTATCATTATGATTCTCAATCTCTTCTTTTTATAATTCCTTCTCCTTTCTATAACTCCTTCTCACTGATTTTATATTTATAATTCTTCCGATTCACGTTACAAGTAAAAAAAATAATAATAATCGAAAGGAATTATGAATGATACAAATGCAAGTATAGATCTTACTGGTCGAAATAAAATAACTTTATAAAAAAAAACACCTTTTTTTTAATAAAATAAAAAAAATTATTTTTATTTATTAAAATAATTCCTATTTACTTCTTAAAAATTACATTACACTAATTTCCCTATATATTACATTTAAGACTTCTCATAATAAATAATTATAAAAAATTTAACTACAATTATAAATATCTAATTATATAATAATTAATTAATTAAAAATAATTATAAAAATTAACCATCCATAAAAAGTAATTATAATGATTAAACCATAATCATTATTAAAGACTGGTTAATAACAGATTATTTAAATGGTTATATATCTAAAACAGGTTATATAATTAGTTATAATTAAAATTGATTATATAATTATATATATATCTTAAATTAATAATTAATTTTGATCTTTAAAAAATAATTTTAACATTTAAAATTAATTTTAGTTCAACATAATGTAATCATCAATGCATAAAATTAATTGTAGGAATATACTATTTTTGTTTTTATATATAAAAAATGATGATTTTTTTATTTTTATATAAAAAAAATATATAATTATTTTAAAATGTATTAATTATTAATTTATTTTTATATTTCTAATTTATCATGAAGTCTATTAATGAAATGTCCTTCATTTTTCATAAAAATGAATGCATTTAATAAATTATTAATAATATAATTCATATTTATTGATTAAAAAAATTATTTCTTAGGTTATCAATAATATTATTATATCTAACACAACTTATAAAAATTAATTATATAAATATTTTTAAATTTATAATAATATTAACTAAAATAAATTAATTTAATTTTTTTATTCATCTTAATAAATTAGACATTTATTTCTTAAATATAGAAACAAAATAATAATAAATATAAAAAAGTAAATCTTTTATTTTTAAAATTGATTATATATCCATAATTATAGATATATATCCAATAATCGATGACATAACCGATTTTCCAAAAATAATTATTGTTTAATTATAATAATTACTTAATATATTAATTATTAAATGGTTATGATTAAATTATTTAATAACTTAACAAAAACAGTTCTAACTACATTAGCACCTCCAATAAGAGAGGTTAATATAAATCTTAAAATAAAAAGAATACTATGTTAATTAAAAAAACTTTATGAAGTGTAATTGTAATTTAATATTTTTTTCAGAGTTTCATAAAGAACTTATAATGTCCATTAGGCCCAACCAGTAACTCATAAATAGGACAATACAGAAGAAAACCAAGACACCTTGCGCAAATTTTGTCTAAAGATTCGCAAAGTCATTCTTGAGAAAGGGAGCTTAAGAATGTGGCTTTGCTATTGCATGAATTTGTTTTCTTAAATCTCATTATTATTGATTTTCAACAAAGTGACATACTCATTTTTTGGTTTATTTTATTTTCACTGTAAAAGTTGTATATATTGCTTTTTCTTAGAAGAGTCATCAGTTACACGAATTTTAAGGTAGGAAACTTTATCATGTCTTCCATCACAAGAAATGATTTTATATCCCTTGATTAATTCTTTTAAAAATCAATGATCGTGATATTTTCATTTTTTTTATTTAAATTTTTAATTCTTTTTCAAAATTGGAAAGTGATTGAGAAAAAAAAAATTAAAAAAATCAACCATACATTTAAAATTAAACTAATCCAACGGTTTTAATTAAAATGTCTCCGACCCTATAGCCCCTCAGTTACTATTAACTTGAAAACTTATAGCAACTTTTATGTCCACTCTTACTTTTTCTTACTACTATTTAAAATTTAAAAAATATTCCCTTAGATATTTAATACTTATCAAACATATTTCTAATTTCCTGCCAATAGCATTGTTGGTAATATATGTTTTTGTGAATGCAACTATATACTTATATACTTTGAATATAAGTCACAAAAACCTAAAAAAAAAAAGAATAAAAGTCATAAAAGTGTTCATCCCATTTGGGCTTCGATCCACTTTATTTTTCGATCAATTGGGCATGTGGGCTTTCTTCTAGAACTTAAACTTTTTTGCGAATTACAAATTGATTATTAAATGTGAATATATTCTACAGTACTTGCAAACCTAACTTGAGTGTGTAAAATAAATCAATGATTTATACGTTGTTATGTTGTCATCTCAAGAGATATAAAGGTTGTGATGTGAACAGAGAAGCATGCCCTAGAACCATATAATAGAACAAAATAAAGTGGTCCATGGAATCACAATAATCATAAACTTAAAACTCTACACAAATAGAAAATAGATATATGCATGGAGCACCTGCTTGTAGCTGCCCCAACTAATGAGATAGTCAGAGATACCAAATAAGTTGGGATCACAAAGGAGATGACAATGAAAGACCAAATAAGATATCAATTGATTAGAAACTTGCAAGGTTCATGAAAGGGACAGCCAGTTGCCCTTTCATTTCCAACCAGAGAAAGAGAAAGATATTTTAGAATAAATTTATTGGCAAAACATTGCTATTAATTTGTACCTTGAGACTGTATTAAATTATTCCCTAGTTGAGAAAATGAGCAATTCTCCAAGTTCCATGGACTTGATATTCCCAGATTTGGTTTTTTTTGGTTTTCCTTCTTTCAATTTTTTTTTCTTTTATTATACTAACATGTTATTTGTTTATTTTTCTTTTTCTGATCATAATAATTATACAAAATCTCTATCATCAAAATAGTAATGAATTATTGTTAGATATCGTAAACATTATAAGGTGAGTTTACCTTTTCAACATAATGTATTCTATATTCAAGATCAAGATTAAAATTCTAGATTATCTAATTAAGAAATGTAAACTGTTACTATTTG
>JAMLFT010001281.1:0-31926 GCA_026544285.1 Pachyrhizus erosus
CATTATTACTATTAATATTATTATTATCATTATTATCATTATGATTATCATTATTATCATTATCATTATTATTATTATTATTATTATTATTATTATTATTATCATTATCATTATTATTATTATTATCATTATCATTATCTAAATCATTTTACTTTACTATTCAAAGTACTATCAAAAGTATTTTAGGGACCAAAAGTAAAATAAAAATTTTATTAGGAACTAAAATATTAAAAAAAATATGAAGGACGAAAAACAAAACTCGTAAACTAATCATGAACCAAAAACATGTTGAAGCCTAAATTTAATTTTGAATTTATCAGGTTTAAAAGATATAAATTGTTTACCTGACCACTACTAGGCTCATAGAGACGAAGTAAAAGGTTGAGTAATGTGCTCTTTCCACTACCACTCAGACCAACCTTGGAAAGATAGAGATGTCCAGTTAATCTTTGAGCATCACCAACATTAAATCACTAGGAATGAAGAGAAATCATACAATGACAATGACTTGATTTGCTTCTATGGAGAAGTTTAAGTGTTCTAGAACAGGCATCTGTTAAGGTAGGAAAAAAATGAAATTTAACAATTAATCAGCTACAAATATACCCGGCCTCAGGATTGAGTAGTAAAAGGGATGCAAGGTAAGAAATCAGGATTGAGAAGGTTTATAAGGATGTTGATTATTACAAATTACAAACAATATCAGTAACTGGATTACAAAAATTTGTTGTGACAAGTTCAGTGCATATGACACAGAGACTGACTAGCCAAAATAAAATGAACTGTGCATGTAAAATGCAAAGATCCTTAATTAAAAGCAAATAACAAAATGTAATAGGAACTCGACCAGAACAAAAGTAGAAAAGAAAGAGATATAAACTTCTATTGAATCTCTTCTCCCAAAATCAGAATCAAGGTGATTGCAGTCTGCAGAATCGAGAAAAGAAAGAATACATAGAATTTTCCTTGTCCCAGGAAATTTGAGAGTGCTAGCTCTCCCTCCCAACCTCTGTTCCAGTCCCAAAACCAAAACTGACCCCTATCACTTCCCATTATTTATCATTTTATTTCTCTTTCTTTTTAACTGTTAGGGATCTGCTAATTATACTTAGGGGGAAAAATTCTCCTTCAGCCATGATCATGATCCTACAGCCACCCTACACCCTTTTTTTTCTTCTGAACATTCCTTCATCAACATTACGTGAAATTGCTTATTCTTGCACACATGATGATAAAACACCAATTCTGAATTCATAAAGGAATTTTATTGAATTCAACGACACTATTTTAGATACAACACTTAGAGATTACGTAAATATTGTAACTACGGATATTATGAGCTGTATGTAATTTTGTAATTTAGGCAACCATTATTCATGGTATTTATGATTTGTTATAAATAAAAGAATCTTTAGAGCTTGACAAGAAACAATCTTAATCTGTAATACTCAAGGGCCAAATGTCCATTGGTGATTTCTTTTTTTTTTTTTTGAGGAAACCATGTTTTTTCTCTAGTTTCTGGTCTCCCTCTTCATCTATGACCATGTTTCCCTTCCTACCCACCTTTTCCTGTCATGGTCTCAAGCCCAACACCAGTCTGACCCTAAAGTTTTGCAGCAATTGGAGCCACGATGTGCCTACATGTTTTACTAATGTCTCACTTTTTTTCTCTCTTAGTACTACTCCCCTGCACATGGTGGCACATGAGCAACCAGTTCTGGCCACTCAACTTGTCCTGGTGTGCTCATGCCCAATCTATGCTCACTTTGTCCATTTGGAATTTCGTCCTGAACTGTTTGGCATTTTTGGTACTGTTTATAGCTTTTCCCTCTCTCCCTCTCTTCTCTGCTAACCCATGGCAAGTTCTACCCCACCCAAGGTTGATGCCTCCGTTTTCATCATGTCACTGTCGTGATCTCTACTGACAAGTTGGATGTGAGAACTGTCTCTTTTTCCTCCGACATCAAACTATGGCTTAAGGGCCAAAAAAGATTGGGTTGACCCCACAAAAAAGGAATCTGTGGCTGAAGATGACTGTTCAGAGTAAGATTGACACCCATCTTTGAAATGTCATCATATCCACTATTCAGATATTTTGTTCTCATGAGATGCACAAGTCTGTTAAGAAGCAGGCCATTTTTCTTTACACCAGTGATACTCAACATCTTTGTAAGGGATGTCAAAGCATCATCAGAAGTGCCATTACACCCTTGACGTTTTCCATGATGGTTTGGGCAAAGTTAGTGGCGTTCTCCAGGACTTCATTGAACTCATGCCCCTTGCTAACATCCCTGTCGAGCGTCGAGGAATTGGAATAGTGACAAAAATTCTTTATGTTGTTGGCTTCGTATGGGTTACCTGTAAAGTATTACATGGTTTGGGATCAGATTTTGGGATCTCCCACAGTACCCACTATGAACTCTGCCTAGTCCACCTTGCTTGATTCCTCTGTGTTGGTATCTCAAAGCAATGACCATAGCTAGTCCCTTAAAATAGGAAAACCATGTCCAAAGTGCAACCATTGACTAGTGCTTCGCACTGCATGAAATATCACCAGATGAAATAAAGACTGTTGTCTTGCAGGAATTCAAGGTGGATGATTGGCACCGGATGTGAGTCCCATGGGCAGGTGCTTATGGTAGAAAGCATGCAGTCATTAGTAGTTGTTAAAAGAAAATAAACAAAGAAATATTGTGCTAAAACTGTGTCTGAGCACAACACACAGATAAGTGTTTATATAGGAAGAAAAAGATTGATTACAATAAATTGAAGGAGATATAATATCCTCTAAATCAAAGATAATATGTCTAAATATTTTCATCCCTAAATTACATCATACTTTATTTCTTTATTTTAAACATTCTCACTCAAGCTGGAGCATATAGATCAAATGTACCCAGCTTGCTACAGATGTGACTAATCCTTGGTCTCCTAAGAGACTTAGTGAAGATGTCTACCAACATGGTTAGCAGACTTAAAGAAAAGAAATGATACTAAATTGTCTGAGATGGGTCTTCTCAGCAGCAAGGTTCATTTTATATATATTTGAAGATAAAGGATTGAAGCAAATACACTGATACAAGAAAAAACAGACTGGGACACTGCACAGCAGTGTTGCAGTCTGCTGCCATAAAAGACAAATACAATAAAATGCCAAAATACACAGATAACACAGATAAATCTTGACATTTTCCCTCAAGCTAGAGCATAGAGATTGTATGCTCCAAGCTTGGAACATTTGAATTGAATCTGAGGTCCTCTTAAGGATTTGGTCAAAATGTCAACTAGTTTATTGTTTGAATTAACAAAATGACAATCAATTTCTATGTGCTTAGTCCTCTCGTAGAATACAGGATTAGAGCAATGTGAACGGCTACTTGATTATCACAGTACAGTTTCATTGGTTGAATTTTACAAAACTCCAATTCTTAATGAGTTGTTTAATCCAAATCAATTCATAGGTTGCTAGGCTCATAGCCCTATATTCTGCTTTTGCACTTGATCAAGCAACAGTATTATGTTTCTTACTCTTCCAAGAGATAACATTTCTACCAATGGAAACAAATACACTGTAGTAGAATGTCTATTTGTTGGAGAACCTGCCCAATCAGCATTGTAGTTTCTAGAAATTATAGTATTACCTTTATCCTCATATAAGTCCTTGCTTGGAGTCCTTTTGATGTACCTGAGAATACAAATGACAACATTCCAATGATCAATATGAAGGGCCTGCATGAATTGACTTACTCCAACAGCAAAGGAAATATTAGGTCTAGTGATTGTGAGGTATATGAGTTTCCCAACCAATCTTCTATACCTTTCTGGATCTAAGTATGATTCATCTTGCTTTGACATTAGTTTATGGTTTGGATCAATAGGATTCTCTGGGTTTACAATTTGTCATTCATGTTTCCTCAAAAATGTCTAATGCATACTTTCTATGGGAAATGACAATGCCTCCTTTGGATTGTGTCACCTCTATACCAAGGAAGTATTTAAGGTAACCCAAATCCTTCATTTGAAAGTGGTCAATTAAATGTTGTTTCAGCTCAGAGATTCTAGCATCATCATTTCCTATTATCACTATATCATCAACATAAACAACTAGAAAGACACATCTTCCACGAAAGGTGTGACAATAGAAAACTGAGTGATCTGCTTCACTACGCTTCATTTCAAAACTCTACACCACACGGCTAAATTTTCCAAACCAAGCTATTGGAGATTTTTTGAGGCCATAAAGAAAATGACGGAGTTTGCAAACTATATCAGACTCCCCTTGAGCAACAAAACTAAGAGGTTGCTTCATATAAATCTCTTCTCCCAATTTACCATAAAGGAAGACATTTTTAATGTTGAGTTAGTGGAGGGACCAATGACGAATGGCAACCATAGCAATAAAGAGGCGAACAGTAGTGATGTTAGCCACAAGAGACAAAGTGTCATCATAGTCAAGGCTAGGAATCTAGCTATAGCCTTTGGCTACCAATCAATTTTTAAGACGCTCAAATTCACCAATAGGACCAACTTTGATAGCATTGACTCACCTACAACAAACTATTTTCTTTCCAGACGAGAGAGAAACTAGATCCTAAGTACCACTATGCTCAAGATCCTGTATTTCATCAATCATAGCTTGTCACCATCTAGGATGGTTAAGTGCTTCATCAACATTTTTAGGAATGGATGAAGACAAAGATGAAAGGAAAGAGCAATACGATGGAGATAAACAGTGATAACTCAAAAATTTATAAATAGGATGAGGGTTGCGGGTTGAACGAATACCTTTCCTAAGAGCACTAGGTCAACCTGAAGTATCATCAAGAGGTGATGAGGAAGATGGATCCATAGTTGGTAGAACTGATGAAAAAGGACATGAAGCAAGAGAATCCTCATGTACAGTGAGATGGTGGATGGGTGTCCAATGTTGATATGCAATGGTAGGAGAGGAAGACAAGTCTGGTGGATCATCAAGTGACAAGTGTGGCTGAATGGCTTTTGGACGATGAGTCTCACAAGTGGGAGAAATTGTTCGACTGGAGGATAGAATGGGTAACACTTGTTGTATAGAATTCGCATCTAGTACAAAGGAGGAAGAAAAGAATAAAAAAGTGTTTTCAAATAATGTTACATCTGCAGACATGTAATATCTCTTAGTGGTTGGAGAATAGCATTTGTATCCTTTTTGTAGACGTGAGTAGCCAAGAAAAACACATTTGATAGCTCTTGCAAATAACTTATGAAGACTTGGAGAGACATCATGAAAAAAACAAGTACAACCAAATACATTGAGAGATATATGATATAAAAGTTCATTTAAGTAGGAAATTTCATTCGCAAGAGATGAAGACGACATTCTATTTATTAAGAAACAAGCAATGAGAATTGCATCACCCAATGACATGCAAGGACATTTCCACTAATCATCAATGTGTGAGTAGTTTCCACTAAATGTCGATTCTTTCTTTCTACGATTTCATTTTGTTGTGGCGTGTTAAGACAAGTATATTGGTGTAGAATACCTTGTAAGGGAAAAAAAGAAGAAAAATCACTAGAAAAATATTCTTTGACATTATCACTTCTAAATATTTTGATAGTTTTTTCAAATTGGGTCTTTATTTCATTGAAGACGGATATGAAAATAGGCAAAAGTTCAAATTTGTCTTTCATTTAAAATATTCAAGTACATCGAGAACATTCATCTATAAATGTAACAAAATATCGAAAACCAAAGGATGTAACATGACTTGGTCCCTAAATGTTTTAAAGAATAGTAGAAAAAATTGAGTTACATTTTGTTTCAATTTGTTTGGGAAAAGAGGATCTAGTATATTTGCCTAACTAACATAACTCACAATCTAACATCCTAAAATGATTGATACTAGGAACCATCATCTTTAACTTTGCTAAACTAGGGTGACCTAAACAATCGTGCAAAAGTTTTGGAGAGGAAGCAACAAAATAAGAGACAGTAGGACTAAATTTCAAGTAGTACAAGCCTCGTGATTCATGTCCTACACCAATCAGACGTCAGATATCACATTCCTGTATGACAAAGGAATCAACATTAAATGTTACTGAACAATTTAAGAAACGGGTCAATTGACTTAGAGATATCAAATTATAATGACAATTAGGAATGTACAAGACAAAGTTTAAATTTAAAGATGACCAAAGAGAGCTTGGTCAACACCTTGGGATGCGATTTTGGAACCATTGGCTAAGGTAACCAAGTAAGGAAACTTCGGTGGATATATGGATGAGAATAAAGAGTTATTACCAAAAATATGGTCAGAAACACCTGAATTAACTATCCAAGGACTTTGACCTTCCACAAATTGAGAAATACAAGTTGTTGAGACACTTGGCATTAAGGATGACTAAGCTTGGTTATCGAATTTCAGCTTCAAGTATTCTTGATATTCTTCATTAGAAAACTACAGAGTTTGAGATACATGCACAGACTTGTTAGGAAAACCATGTAAGGAGTAGCAAGTGTCTTGGGTATGACCCATTCTCTTACAATATGTGCACTAAGGATGTCCATCTTTACCACTACGTCTCTCTTGTTGACGACACCATCCTTTTTCATGAGTTGTCACCATTATGGAGGTTTCAACCAATTCAACAGTACCGTTATTTTTTTCATAGCAAGAATATGTAGGAGTCTAGTAACTAAGATGTCCATGGATGGAATTTCATGACTAGTAAGAATTTGATCATGAACATGATCATAATCTGAGTGCAAAGTCTACATAGTTAGAACCATATACAATCTATCAAGTTTTTCATTAATTCCCCAATAAAGTCAATAAACGAATTGCATCTCCTTTTTTCTTAGTTCACTCTAATGTTTAAGGTCCCTCTCGTACTAAGAGTACGCCTAGTTTTTGCTATTTTGTTTCTTTTATTGATGATTTTTCTCATTGTACATGGATTTGCTTAATGAAAAATCGGTCTGAATAATTTTCTATCTTTGAGAAGTTTATAATGAAATAGAAACACAATTCATGTCAAATATTGTTTAACTCACTATTGGAATCATTTGAATGGTGCTCAAGCTCATGGCACTACATGAATGGTAGAAAGAAGGCAAAGGAAGTATTACAAATAAGCTAACAATAATCACCAAATATAGCACTTAAAATAGTCAAATGGCAGTGATTATTTCTTATTAAAACTAGCTTACAATTAAAGTGGCATCAAATGTCCTAGAAACTGCAGACAACCATATGCATTTCAATTTTCAAGCTAAAGTGAGTATAGCCTAAACATGTTTCTTATAACAAATAGAGTAAAGGACACAAAAAAACACATGCATACCATACTCCTTGCAGGATAATGAAATGATACATTTGCAAACTGAATATGCCCCACTAACCTCTGCAACTTAACTCCTGTATTCAGTGAGAAGCCCAATTAAACAATAGATAATTCCATACTTGAAGAGCAAGGGGAGTAGTTACTTGCCTTTGGCTAAGAATTGGTCACTAGGCAAAAGATTCATCAGTTGGAAAATCTGTTCAGATGCTCCAATGGACTGTAGTAATGATGTTAAGCTGTTTGTCACCCTCCAAGTAGCATAAATCAACCACTCACAGTATAGTACATACTTCGTAAGTTGTTCCACAGTTACACGACATCTGAGAATAGACATACCTACTAATAGCACTGCAAAGATCTGCAAGTTGTATTTAACAAACAAAAATGTAATTTGATATTTTTCTATTATATAATATCCATTAAAAAAAGGGAAAAGCATAAAAAAATTTCCAAACATTGGTCAATTTATGAAAAACTTATGTTTAAAAATCTTCTATAAAATACCCAAGATCGACAAAAAGCTCTAAAAACTATGACTTAGCTGTATAACTATGTTACAAGAATTTGGTGTATAGAATGGATGGATTTTAAAAGGAAGAATAGCTTGGAAGAGATTTTATACTAATTTAATCATAATTCAAAACATAAAAAGAAACACTTAACTTGTGTCTTGTATGATAAAGAATTAGTGGTTTGTGGAAAACTTTATTCATGTTCTTGAAGAATAGGTAGCATACAAGTAAATTGGCCAACAATTCCAGAACCAAGGAGTTCCATTGGAAAATAGTAGTCATATATCCTTCTCCATGCTCACCCATGAACCAACTGTTAAATCTAAAACCCCTTTGAATTAAAGGTATTATATTATGATTTGATGATATTAAAAAACATATTGAAAATGTTATTGATTTTCTTTACTGCACTAAATGCTTTGACTCAATCTTGGGAGTTTGTGTTAAGATTTAAGATTTTACGTGCAGATCTTTCAACTGAAATAAGAAAGATCAAAGATTTGGTGGGTTGGTACTGTAAACAATAAGAAGCTTGGATATCAACCTCAAAATGGTTTATCAAGAAGAACAACACTCGTCTCAAGTCTAAAGGATGCCAATGTATTCATGAGGACACTGTTAGGTAAGCTAATGGGCAGGTTTCTATTAGTTAAGGGAATTATAGTTAATGATTGTTAAGACTAAAGGAAATTGGCAAATATAGACTATAAAGAGATAGGAGATTATATTCATTCTTTCTCTTCCTAACTGATCCAGGGCCGAGGGTGCTTTCATTAATAATATCTTATTCTTTGTTTCATTCTTTATCTAATTTATGAACCAGCACCTAACAAATAGATTTAAATTTTGACGTATTATAAAACTTTTCAAAACACCAAGAGTTCTGTAAATTAATTTCTTAGCTCCCACCCACACCCAAAAACAAAGAAAATCAACACAGATCATGATATCAAAGAGAGATAGGGGAACTATTTTTACAAGTTTTTCAATGATGAACAACAATCAGGTACTCATGGAAGAACTAGAAACTGAAGATGTTGGCCTAAATGGTATTTGTTATAGAATTTAGGTGGAAAAGAGAAAGAAACAAAAAGACAAAAAATGATAGAGGGAAAGAGAGAAGAAAACAGAATAAAGAGGATAAAAGGTGTAAGAATTATTTACTGTAATGTGTGTCTAATGACCACACATAATCTGTATTTATATTAATCAAATAGAGTCAAACATGATTACATGAGATTAATAAAAATAGAGTAATAATGACTAAATTCCTAATTGTTATCAAATAATAAATGTTAAGATAACAATAGTATTCTAGCACTCCTCCTCAAGTTGAAGCATATATATCATATGAATCAAGCTTGTTACATATATCATCAACTCGAGTGCCCTTGAGGATTTAGAGAACATGTCTACCAATTGGTCATTAGAGCTGACAGAGTTAACGATGATTTCTCCTAAAAGCACATTCTCTTGTACAAAGTGACATTCAATCTCTATATGTATAGTCCACTCATGAAAAACCAGGTTCGATGTAATGTGGAGTACAACTTGATTGTCATATATAGTTTAGTATCTGGAGTATCTTCAAATTTTAACTATTGGAGAAGTTGTCTGAGCCAAAGCTTACATGTGGCTATTGGCATAGCACAATACTTGGCTTCGACACTGGATCAAACAATGGTGTTTTGTTTCTTGTTTCTCTATGAGATCAAGTACCCTCCAATGAGAACACAATAACCAGAAGTAAATCTTCTATTTGCTGGTGACCCTACCCAATTAGCATCAAAGTAACAAATAACCTTAGCATTGTCTTTGTCTTCGTATAAAAATCCACGTCTTGATGCATTCTTGATGTATCGAAGAATGCACATTTCGGCATCCTAATGACTATCATAAGGAGTTTAAAAATTGACAGACCATGTTAACTGCCAATGTGATGTCAGGTTGAATGATGATAAGGTAGTTAAGATAGTCAATCAAATGACAATATCTTATTAGGTCTTTCAATGACTCCTACTAACCCAAAAGAAGCTTCATATTGGGATCGGTAGGAGTATCATTGGATGAACAATCAAACATACCAATCTTTGTCAAGATATCTAGAGCATACTTACACTAGAAAATGGGAATGCTGGTGGAGGATTGAGCAACCTCAATCCCTAAAAAGCATTTGAGAGGACCCAAATCTTTTGTTTGAAATTGACTGTGAAAATAAGACTTGAGATGAAGGATACTGTTGAAGTTATTGTCAGTAATGACAGTGTCATCAACATAGTAGATGCATGGGTCAAAGGAAGAATGGAGGGAAAACACCGAGTGATAAGCCTCACAAAAAATCATGCCATATTGGAGCTTTGCCAACCAAAACATCTGAAATGAAGTCTTTAACTTCTAACCCAACATAAGCTTTGTTGGTCTGTTCAAATTATAAACTTCCTCCTCTCAAGATATTGATGCCAATGCTCCACTGCTAAGACCACAACCATCAATTTTTTCTCATAGATGGAAAGGGATCGATGCTTTGATGCTAGGGCCTTGCTGGAAAATGCCAAAGGATGCTGCTCCTGCTGCACAAGTGTAGCACCAATTCCATCTCCACAAGCATTCGATTCCACCACAAAATCCTTTGAAAAATTTGGGCATACTAAAACTGGTGGTGAAACAAGCACATTTTTCAGTATTTGGAATGCTAGAGATGCTGACTGGAACCAATTAAACCCATTTTTCTTGAGTAAACTGGTCAATGGTTTGGCCAAAGCTCCATAATTCTTGATGAAACACCTATAATAACCAGCTACCCCAAGGAATGCTCTTAATTACTTCATATTCTTCAATTCTGGCCAATAACTTATTGCTTCAATCTTCTTAGGGCTTGTAGAAACCCTTCCCTTGCTAATATTATGCCCTAAATACTCCACCTTGTTGGCTGCAAATGTGCACTTACTTTTTAGCAGCACCATCCTCAAATCAAAGGTAAAATCTTCACCCTGCATTTTCCATTTAAAATTCTTCCACATACCATACACCTTCAATCTTTTTCTTCCAACTAACTCCACTGCAAATAATACAGCTCCATTCTCCTTCCATCCCAAGCTCTTGGCCAAATCAAGTCCAAGAAATCATGGGTGCTATCATTGTCAATGTGGATTTGCAGTGTTTTTCGTCCCACCTGCCCTTGTATTCTTGTAGTGGCGGTTCCTTCCACACCATTGCATGCAAGGAAATCTGAGGATTGCCTTCATCATCACCTTCAGTCTCCACAGTAGTAACTTTTGCATCAAGCTCGATGAGTTGCAATTGCGTCCTTCTGTGCTGAGGGCTATTATGGTTTTTGGTGAACTTCTCATGGAAGTAAAAACAAATATTTTGGGCTCTATGTTCAGCTTCTTCTTCTGCAGTTAAAGCTTTCAACGTTCATGAGGAATTCTTGAGGGTAAAAGGGATATTTTTGTCTATCCCTGCTGCTGACTTCTTTTCTAACTGAGACCCACTTCCAACTACTGCATTCTTGCTGGACTTCCATTTATCTTGTGTATTTACAGTTGTGTTAACATTGCCATGAGCCATATATTTTGAGAAGTTTTATAATGAAATAAAAACGTAATTCGGTATACATATTTGTTCTCTTCATAGTGATTTGCTTGTGAATATTGTCTCATCAAT
Organism: Pachyrhizus erosus; assembly: GCA_026544285.1. NCBI lineage: Eukaryota > Viridiplantae > Streptophyta > Magnoliopsida > Fabales > Fabaceae > Pachyrhizus > Pachyrhizus erosus. The sequence goes on from JAMLFT010001281.1 coordinate 11,502, forward strand.
TTCAGCAATTCATGGCTTCCAAAGGGATTCTCCATCAAACATTTTGTTCCTATACACCTCAACAAAATGGAGTAGTTGAACGCAAGAATTGGTATCTCATTGAACCTACCCGAACCATTCTCATCCATCATCATGTTTCCCATCCCTTCTAGGGTGATGTTGTCCTTATGGCTTGTTACCTCATTAATCACATGTTATCCTCTATTCTCATTGATCAAGTTCCCCACTCTATACTCTTTCCAAAGTTTCCTCTCTACAACCTTTCCCCCCGTGTCTTTGGTTGTACCTGTTTTGTTCACAATCTCGCTTTAGGTTGTGACAAACTCTCTTCTAGCTCCTTCAAATGTATCTTCCTAGGTTATCATCGTTCTCAAAAAGGTTATCATTGTTTCGTTCCTGGTCATAGCACATACTTTATCTCTGTTGATGTCTCTCTTTTTGAATTTGTCTCATACTTTTAGTCTGTCAACTCTGATCCTAACCTATGGAGTCATGTGTCCACCTGTTCTTCTTCCTCTTTTCTCACTAGATGACTCTGCTCCAACCTGAGATGATCCTTCAACATCTTTGCCACCTCTTCTGGTGTATCAGCGCCACCTTCGGCCACTAGACATTATGTCTCCTTCTCCGACTAATGATATAGTAGAGCTCATGCCTAACTCTTCCTCAATTCCATCTCCTGCACTAGATTCAGATCTACCCAATGACCTTCACTAACCTATAGCACTTCGAAAAGGTATATGTTCAACTCATAACCCATCCCCACACTATACTAAGCTTAGCTATCATTGTCTTTTTCCTACAAATTATACTTTTTTGTCTTCTTGATTTTTTGTTTTTATTCCTAATAGCCCAAGTAAAGCATTATCACAACCAAAGTAGAGGTAAGCAATGATTGACGAGATGTGTGCTCTCCAAAATAGTGGCACGTGGGAGTTGGTTCCTTTTCTAGATCTACTGTTGGGTCTTGTTGGTTATGCACTCTTAAAGTAGGTCCTGGCAGTACCATTGATAGATATAAAGTCTGTCTAGTTGCAAAAGGATACATACAGGTCTATGGATAGGATTATATTGACACTTTCTCTCTAGTCGCTAAGATGGCTTCCACCAGACTCCTTTTCTCGATAGTTGTCATTCGTCACTTGTCCCTTTTTCAACTTGATATTAAAAATGTTTTCATTCATGATAATCTTGATAAAAAAGTTTACATGGAGCAACCATCTAGGTTTGTTGCTCAGGGGGAGTCTTCTACTATGGTGTGTCGTTTTTGCAGGTCGTCTCTCTATGGGCTTAAACAATCGTCTCGAGCTTGGTTTGCTCGCTTTCGGGATGTTATGCAGCAATTTGGAATGACATGTAGTGAAGTTTGATCACTCTGTTTTCTATCACCATGCCTCTAAAGGATGCATCTATCTTATTGTCTATATAGATGACATTGTTATTACATGCAATGGTCAAGATGACATTTTTAGTCTAAAGCAGTATCTAACTCACAAATTTTAAACTAAAGACCTTGGTAAACTTCAATATTTCCTGGATATCGAAGTTGCTCAATCCAAGGATGGATTAGTTATTTCATAGAGGAAATATGCTTTTGACATCCTAGAAGAAACTAGCTTATTAAATGCTAAACTAGTAGACACATCCATGGATCCAAGTGTCAAATTGGTACATAATCAAGGGGAGCCTTTCTCAGATTCTAGAAAATATAGGAAGTTGGTTAGGAAGTTGAACTTGTGACTCGTCCAGACATTGTTTTATTAGTAAATGTGGTAAGTCAGTTTTTGAACTCACCTTGCTAAGAGCATTGGGAAACAATAACTCAAATCCTAAAATATATTAAGAATACTCTCAGCAAAGGTCTCATTTATGAAGATAAGGGACACACCCAAATTATTGGATATTCAGATGTTGACTAGGCTAGCTCACCCAGTGATAGATGTTCTACTTCAGGATATTATGTTTAGTTGGAGGCAACCTGATATCTTGGAAAAGCAAAAAGAAAAATGTTGTGGCAAGATCAAGTGTCAAAGCAGAATATAAGGTTATGGCATTAGTAACGTTTGAACTCATATGGTTGAAGCAACTTCTCAAAGAACTCAAATTCGAAGAGGACTCACAAATGACTATCATATGTGACAACCATGTAGCTTTACATATCGTTTCTAATCTTATCTTCCACCAAATAACCAAGCACATTGAAGTTGATTGTCATTTTATAAGAGAGAAACTTGAGTCTAGAGACATTACTACAAGCTTTGTTAATTCTAGTGATCAATTAGTAGACATTTTCACTAAGTTTTAGGGGATCAAGGATTAATCACATTTGTAGCAAGTTGGGCACATTTGATCTATATGCTCCAACTTGAGGGGAAGTGTTGAAAATAAGAAAATAAAATATGTTGTAATTTAGGAAATAAAGTATTTAGGCATATTATCTTTGATTTAGAGGAAACTATATCTCCCCTAATTTATTGTAATCAATTTTTTTCTACCTATATAAACATTCATCTGTGTTGTGTTTAGACATGCAGTTTCAGCACAATATTTCTTTGTTTATTCTCTTTCAATAGCTATAGTGTGATTTCTTTGTGTTTATTCTTTGTTTATTCTCTTTTAATATTTTTTTGTGGACAGCCAGCTATGTAAAGACCCTATTTTCTACTATTTTTTAAAAAAATAGATGAGCATAGATTTTGATAAAACTTTCATTAGAATATTAGAGTTCAAAAAGTACAATTATACTTAACTAGTTCTATTTACTATTACATAACATAACAAAAGATAAAATCAGTTCTTCTTCACTTATCTTTATTTGGAGCATTCTGAAGGATCCTCTTCTTCCGATGATTCTTCTTTCCTTGATGGTATGGAATATTGGTAGGAGTTGAGGTAGATGGTTGATTGGGGTTTGATGGCTATCTGTGTCCGGGGTGTGATGGAATGCTTCGCAAAATCTAGGTGGTGTTGTTTGCATTAGGATTATTGGAAGGTCAATTTGTCCGGGTGAGACAAATGAAGAAAGGTTAGAAGAAAAGGTGAAACGGACAAATACTGTATAGGTGTCAAGTTGGTATAGTGGATCTTAGGTCCATCTCTCCACACAGTGGCAAAATAGACAAGTGGAATAAGAGATGAAATTCATCAGACATATTCTCCTGAAAAATGAAGGGATATGTAAGAGTGAGTCACCCATTCTCCATCAAACACAAACAATTGCGTACCTGTCAAACATTTGCGTTTACTCTTATCTCATAGCTATGTTTCCTATTAATTTATTACTAGCATATCAGGGCCCTTCGCTACCTCCTCCTACTAACTCCAAAGGACTTACACAAAATGTATCATTCAATCCATAACTGCAATTTGGGAATACATATTCTAATTTGGTAGAAAGACTCAGATACTCTCAACTAATGTTGGTAATGCTCTGCACGTCGAGGTTGCCAAGCCGATTAAGTGTAACCCTCTTTTAGAGCAGCTCACAAACTTAGCACTTTTACACTCCCAAGGACTTCCACAGCCTGTGTACATTCCTCAAGTACCTACTATAGTCAACCCATTGCATTTCTCCAATCTTATTATCTCACACGAATTATCATAGACCACTACTTCTTGCCTTTTCATGATGAAATCTCCAAGTACAAGATCCAACTCACATCATCTGATGTGAAATCCCATCTTATATTAAATACTTCATTCACAATAATATCAATTGGTCAAATCATCAATCATCTTGGCCTTTTAGCCAGAAATCATTCTGCTGGAGGGATCATTTCGTCGCAGAGACTTATCGTACTTATAGTAACAATTTGTCTGCTATCATAGGGTTTGTCATTTCAAATCCTACCATTTAGGTCTAGATATAAAACACTTCACATTCAAACAGATCATAATTGATAGTAACTTCATAAATATTTTGGTAATCATAGCATAAGATATTAATACATCTTCAAGAGAAAGTATATTGGTATTGTCTTAGCTCCTTGGATACTATATAATGGTAATTTTAAAAAGTATATTGAGAAATAATTTTATAAATTTTTTAAATAGAAGACTTCATTCTCTTATTATTTTACAATCATAATTATTTTATTAAGATTATGAGTGTAATAGTGAATTTTATCCTTTTGAAACATAGAAGGGCATTTTAGTAATTTTACTTATTTCTTATAACTAAAATTGTAAATTTCTTTTCACATTATAAGTAATTAGTAGTTATTACCAATTAATAGCAAAACTATGATATTTCTATATTTGTTAGTTTAATTGAGAGGCAAAATGGTAATTTTCACAAAAAAGGTATTTTGGTCATTTCACACTTTCGATTTTATTTTATTTCAACAATTTTGACTAAAATAGCTTCCCAAGCTTGTATTTTCTGGAATTCAAAAATAGTTAAAGTATCAAAGTTTTCAAAAGAAATGAAACTAGGGGTATTTTGGTCATTTTCATTTTAAAAATTATTTTGTTAAATTTTCTATCTCTTTTTACTTCATTATTACTATTAAATTATCCAATATGAGTATAAAACAATTTCACTATCCATTTCCTAAATTAAAATAACTAAAACAGTAAAATTTTAAATTTTTAATCCATGGATATTTTGGTAATTTTATCCTTGAAGGCAAAATGGTCATTTGATTATCTTCTTCTTCAGCAAAAGTTACAACCTTTGGTTGGCTCGAAACCAGTTTCAAATTTACCATTTCCTTCATTTTATCTTGTTTTGAGTTTGTTTAATCCAATTCAAAGTGTATGCAACTGGAATCAAGCACCATTCACCTCATTTATTTGAGAATTAAGCTTTTTGAAAGACAACGTGAACAAAAAACGCAGATTTTGTTCATGATGGATTTTCGACTTTCCCCAACCATTCTAGAGAATTTCATGGCCAGAACAATTCAAATATCATCAACGAAGCTTACCCTATCTAGAATTTTATCAAAAATGACATAAACATGAAGAATTAAGTTCTTCGAAATTCAAATTTTAAGCTTTTTGGGTTCATTTCATTTTTAGTGAATTCGTTTATCTCAAAACGTTAAACTCTAAAAAATCCAAATTCAAATAACCTAGAATAATTCTAGCAATCAAATTTGAAGAAAAAGCAACTCCTACCTCAATTTTGAATTTTCCAACGAAGGTTTGCAAATTCCAGCGAAGCTTCAGCGAACCTTCAAAATTGCGATTCCTTCGTCCTTTCTTTTAATTTCTTTGACAAAAACGAAGTTGGGGCTATTTTGAAACTATATGGATTGAAATAAACGATGCAAGACTTGAATTCAAAGATAATTGTGGAGAAGAAACTCCTTGGCTTGATGTTCTGTAACTTCGAACCTAAGACGTTTATATAGCCTCTCCACCGCCCAATTTTAATCTATTTTATTCCTAAGTGGTAGAGGTAGGCTTGCTGAGTAAGGTAGGCTTAAAACATAGGCTAGGTGGCTACCTATGCAAGGAAAACTCAAGGTTGAAGATGAAGTTTGCAATGGCTGTTGAAGGAACGAAGGAAAGGATATCTGCTTTTATTTTTGTTAAGTTTTCAGCAATGAGCCTAGAGGTCTAACTGGCAACTCTCCTCTCCTCTCTTCAGCGCCTTCCTAGGGGGTATAGGTTCAAACTCTACTTTCCCCTTTTTCTCCCTTCCGCTTTTTATTCCTATATTTATTCTCCTGTTATAACACATACATTTAATAGAATGTTAATTTATCACCTAGGACATCTAGTCCAGGTGGTAACGCGTTTTTGCTACCGTCTTGAGATCTGGGTTCGACTCCTACCAAGATTCTTTCCCTTTTTCCTTTCCTTTTTTCTAATTTTCCTTTTCTTTTATTTTCTATTTTTATTTTTAAAATTATTATTTTATTTCTAAAATTTTTATAAATCCTTTAATATTTTTCTCTTTCTGTTCATATATTTTCTTCCACTAAAACATTTATATATATTTATAAATTTATTTATTTATTTTATTTATTTTAATTGTATATTTAATTATAAAAATTCAAAGTTTTATTCCTAAAAATCCATATTACTATCCAGATTACTATTTTATTTTTATCCTTTTTATTTCTACCCTTTTTTCTCATACTTCCTATCTATTTAAAACTTTCTAAATCTACATTTTATAATTTTCTACTCCAAAAATAAAATATCCTTTTATTATATTTCAATCTACTAATAAGTCATTTAATCTTAACTAATTATAATTTCTTCTCTTTCTCAATATTATTTTCTAAATTTAAATAACAGTTCTTCTAAATTTAATTTCTAAAGTTCAAATAAATTAAAATATTTTCAAAGTAAAATTATAAATTTCTAATGTAGAATTATTTTTCAAAATAAAATTTATTTATTTTGAATAGGATGTTACAAGCTTTGATACCACTGTTATAGAATTTAGGTCAGAAAGAGAAAGAAACAGAAAGATAGAGGGTAAGAGAGAAGAAAATAGAATAAAAAGGATAAAAGGAAAGAGAAGAGAAACAGAGATATCAAAGAATTGTGCACTTCACTCTGTTATTATCATTCAGTCTCTATATTTTGTCTAACATACCCCAATCTTATTAACAGAAAGCTACGCAACAGCCATAAAATGCTAACTATCAGTAGCTAACTAACTAATTAACATCCTTTTCTTATTTATATTTACATATTAGTATCCCTATTGGAGATTGGAAGTGTGTTGGTGAACAAAGTTTTATTTGGTTGAATAAGATTTTCAATAAGATTTTAAGATCTAAGAAAATGTCAAGTGAAGGAAAAGCACTTTGGTCCTTACATTTAAGAACAAAATAAGTTAATGACAAAGGTATAAAACTTATAAGTCACTCTATGAAATTATGGGAAAAGGTGATTGAACATAGATTAAAAAAAGAAATAAGGATTGCATAAAACCCATTTGGAAGCAAAAGGTTTTAAATAGGAGTAAGACAAAGTATATGCATTAAAATTTTAGCAAGAGACAGGAGGAATATGACTTGGAAGTAAAAATTAGAGATGTCATAGCACAAGTTTCTAAGTTTAAATATTTGAAATGAATTATACGAAATGACGAAGAAATTAATGAGGATATTATACATAGGATAAAAGTAGGATGATTAAAATGGAGAAAGGCATCAAAAGTTATTTGTAATCACAAAGAACCTATCAAACTCAAAAACAAGTTTTATTATATATGTCTAGCTCTACTTTGTGATAGTGAATATTGGGTTTAAAGAGACAACATGAGAGGTGGAGCAACAAAAACGAAAATCTTAAGATAAATGTGTGGTCATACAAGGACAAAAACGAAATGATTATATACAATAAAAGATTGGTATAGCACCAATTTAAGAAAAGATATTAGAAAATTGATTAAGGTGGTTTGGACACGTACAAACAAGGCCATGAGTGACACGAATCAAAAGAGTAAATTTCATGATCTTAGTCCTTGAAAGAGGGAGAACAAAAAGGACATCGGAGGAAATTGTTGAAGAAAATCTCATACCAAATAATACTCCCAATGCTTTGTTTTTTACCATGTCGAATGACATCAAGTGATAATGTAGCCTCCCTCACCAAGTGGGGTAAGGCTTTGTTGTTAGTTACTCTAATAAATGTTACAGAACAGAAGATAAGTACGCAAAGGTAAAGAATAACTACTCTCTTTCCTTTTTTTATTCAAATACGTAACATGAAGGAATCGCATAATGCAATTATGGTTTTGTATTTTTTAATAGAGTTAAATAAACCAAACCTGAGTTGAACGGTATAAGGTGTTAAAGATCAGGCTCCAGAACCCAGAAGCCACACTCTCTCGAACATTTATAAATGCTAAGCTTTGTAGACATTGCCTATACCTGAATACGTATAGAATGGCTATTATGGATATCAGCATTGTTGGAACAGATTTACAAAAAATGTATGATAAACTTGTGTATACAATCTAGTACAGTATCTAAAAGTGGCCAAAATAAAGGAACTGAACTAAAATATTATAAAACTGAATTGAACTATAAACGCAGTTCAAGGGAATTGAACTGAGCTGCATAATAGTTCAGGCGAACTGAACTGAACTACGTAACAGATTGACTTAACTAAACTGAATCGAACTGTTCTGAACTGCTCCGAACTATTTGAATTGTTATCAATAAATATATTTTTTGAAGCATATTTTTCACATTTTTCAATCATAAGTTACAATTCAGTTCAAATAATTTAATTTATAAGATCAGTTCAACTTTTAAAAACTAAACTCAAGAACAATGCAGTTCAATTTTTATTCAAAATAGTTCAGTTTTTTTAGTGCAGTTCAATTCAGTTTTTTTAAACAACCCTAATAGTATCACACACAGGATGCATAGATGATTTCATTTCCTATCAGCTAAAGCTTTCAAAGTATCTCATGATTAGCAATTTAACAATATTATATTGTGTTACCTAAAAGAGTCAATCATTCTTCATATGAAAATGAATAGCCTAATAAAATCGAAAGAGTTCTTGTATCAATTCTAGTCCTTCATAGAAAATATAATTGAATCAATATTGCTTTCATACAATTCTGACCTGTAAGTTGTTCAATTTTGTGGTTCAGTAGAACATGAAATGAAGAGTTTAAGACTATAGGAGCTTTGAACTCGACAAAAATAGTGAATATAAGTAGGAGATAATTCTCACCTCACAAACCAGTTTTGTAGAGTTGAGTTAAACCCAAACTCAAATCCTATGACTAAGTAATTCCAATTAAAAGATTCAAGATGATGAAGATAAGAGGACATTTACCATGCCACTAAAGTAACTGTTCTAATTTAGTGGTTTTAGGTATAGAGGGTAAGAATAGAATAAAGAGACTTTGAATGGTGTTTACTTTTGTACTGTGATGTATTACAATATGTAACATGATGAAACCTAAAGCCCTCCCTGTTTATATTAAGAATCCAAAATAAATAAAAAAACAATCATAAAACATTTGAAAATGTGAAAATGAAGGAATTAAGGAAACTAATCTCACGAGATCATTTCTAAATACTCAAATATTCTAAGATGTAATATTGATATTATGAGATATTCCAACAGTAACAATAAAATAAAAATACAGATTTTCAGCAAGAATATTTAGTAACAGAAAACAAAATAAAGCACCTTCCAAATTCTATTTTTCCTGTTCCATAAGCTCGGACAATTCTTACTGAAGAAAGTGTCTCCTGAGCAACCTGCAATAGAAAAAGTATCAATAATTAAAATAGGATTCTGGTCACTATTTTAGAAAACACATCTACCAGTATAATGTGTATACGTCATTGGCACAAGCTGTGAAATCTTGGATTAACTTTGCTGCCTTTCTTTGATACCTATTAAAACAACAAATACATGCTTCAGACTATCAGCACGGCAAAGGCGTAAATAAAACCAGATGGATAATATCTATGGTTAATTTAAATCTTGAAACATTTAAGCACACGCATTATCACCTTAGACAAAACATATTTTTCATTTTTAAATGCCTCAAAGACCCATCATCTCATACAAGATGATTTATAGAAAGACTTAAAATTACATAAAGTTCATTATGCCAAATTATCCTATACAAAATTAACACAAAATAGAACTGAACTGAATGAATAAAAAAACTCTAACTCAGACACACATGATACTGTGTATGCAGCAGCAACATTTTCAAATAATTATATTTTTAATGTTATTAATTTTCTATGCGAATAAAATAGTCGCACATTATCGATCACAATCACATCAACATTCTCTGTTTAATTTTGGATGACAAACTAATAGTAGACTAAAATTGCTTGATATTGAAAATGTTGAAGACTAAATATGCAATTAAATTTTTATTGGACCAAAATTGCACTTTCGTGATACTATAGTAGGAACCAAAAGTAAATTTAAACCAAAATAATTTCATTAAGATAAAAGGAAAATGAATATAAACAGATTGGAAGACGAGATCTTCTTATAAAAAAATTATGAAACAAAAGGGAAATAAAAATAAATAAATAAAAAGAATGAAGTAAATCTACAAATTTAACATAAGGGGTAGATGTTACCGATGCTTACAGGCCATAAACCAGGAAAATCGCAGATAAAATAGAACAAATCACCAAGGCAGATAATGCCAGAGGCAAAGATAAAGCCATCAAATTAATTATTGCTCCAGTTCCCTAGATATAAAATAACAGAAAAGATAATACCAGAGCGGAGGAAAAGATAAAGTCATCAAATTAAAATAACAGATTAATATTTAATGTAAGAATTAAGACCTGAAAGGTGTTGCGTAATATCAGCTGAAGATCATTTCCTATAACATGAGACAGTCGTTGACAATCTGCTGCAAGCCGGCTTGTCAAGTCACCAACTCTTTCTTTATCAAAATAGGAGATGTCCTACATCACAGATAATACAAGCATAGGCCATAGGGTAACCAGAAGAAAAGAAACAGAAAAACAACACAAATAAATAACCAAAAACATTCTACAGAACACCCAATTGCGCTGTATTTTTTCACTTTGTAAAATGCATACCTGAAAAAGAATTGCTGTATATAAGTTTTCTCGTAGACGCCTTACCTGAAAAATGATCCATAGGAACATTAGATGGTGACATGTGACATCAACAGTACTTTAAAGAAAAAACCATAACAAATGTTCTATAATAGCAATAAGAAAAGGGAAAAGAGAATCCCAAGCAGTTATATACATGGAATAAATTATTGAGTCAATGTAGAAAATTGAAATTGTACCACTGAAATAGTGAATACAGAAATTGAATTTATTTATTAACAAGGCCAAGGAAAATTCCCAAGTCAAGCATCTTGGTAGAAATGTTGGAACAAGAGAGGAGTGGATAATAAAAAATTGTTAATTGTGTTAACAAGTAGTTTAACCATTCATTATTAAGCATTTTGTCTTGATCCAATACTCATCATGGCATTTCATGGCTTGAAATGAGCGAAACCAAAATATCATAATGTTAGGGGTACAAAGATAAATTTTGCATCGAAGCTTAATTTGAAGGAAAAAGAGATGACTCAGAGTATCTTGGAAAATAGCTCTCAAGAACAAGGAAGGATGAAAAATTCGATAAAAGAACAAGAGGTTCATAACGTAAATCAAAGTGTCCAAAAACAAAACCAAAAGTCTATATATTAATAAGGCTCACAAAATCAAAAGATCAAGACATGTGAGGTTCGAGTAAAATTCCAAGACATATTGAAGATTGTAAACAATAACCGAGACTCAAGTATTCAAAATCGAAAGCAAGTTATTCTAGATTAAGGCAGTTTTTATGTCTGTATACACATTTTGAAATATTGTAAAATTTGATTGTTGGTCGAATACCCTATAAATAAGCTAACTAGGGTGCAATTAGAAAACGGTGCAAACATTCATATCAAACTTCCTAACTAAACCAAAAAATGTCGAACATCAAAGACTATATGATGAATTTTGTGAATAAGATGTATGTTCTAAACCAACATTTGTGGACATTTTAATTTATTTTCCTCTTCATAATCAAATTTTTATTGCTTTTGTACTAGATCATAACTACTTTCATTCAAGAAATACACATTTGATACCTCTTGCAAAAAGTTTATCAAGACCTAAAGAAACATCATGAACAAAACATGTATAGCCAAAAACTTTGGGAGATATATGAAATAAAGGTTTATTTGGAAAAATGATTAAACAGGGAATTTTATTTGCAAGAAATGAAGATGACATTCTATTTCTTAAAAAACAAGCAATGAGAATTGCATCACTCCAATGGTATGTGGAAACATTTCCACTAAGCATCAAGAAGCGTGCAATTTCCACTAAATGTTGATTCTTTCTTTCTACAATTTCATTTTGTAGTTGTGTGTGAGGACATGTGGATTGGTGTAAAACACCTTGTGAGGACAAAAAAGAAGAAAGATCAACAAAAAAAATATTCTTTAGCATCATCACTTCTAAGAATTTTGATTGTTTTTTTCAAATTGATTCTTGATTTTATTGAAGAAAGATATAAAAATAGGCAAAAGTTTAAATCTATCTTTGATTAAAAATATCTAAGTACATCAATAACATTCATCTATAAATGTAACAAAATATCTTAACCAAAGGATTTAACACGACTTGGTCCCCAAATATTTGAATGAATAGTAGAAAAAAGCGAGTTATATTTTGTTTCAGTTTGTTTAGGAAAAGAAGATCTAGTATGTTTGCCTAACTGACATGATTCATAATCTAACATTTGAAGTTGATTAAAACTAGGAACCATCATCTTTAACTTTGCTAAATTAGGGTGACCTAATCTATCATGCAAAAGTTTTGGAGAAGAGGTAGCAAAACAAGAAACAACAGGACTGGGTTCTATATAGTACAAATCTCGTGATTCATGTCCTACACCAATCAGACAACTTGTACCACGTTCATGTATGACAAAGGAATCAGCATTAAATGTTACTGAGCAATTTAAAAAATGAGTTAGTTGGCTTAGAAATATCACATTATAGGGACAACTAGAGATGTACAAGACAAAATTTAAATATAAAGAAGAAGAAAGAGAAACTTGACTGCCTCCTTGAGATGCAATTTTGGAACCATTGACTAAGGTAACCAAGTGAGGAAACTTTGGTAAAGATATAGATGAAAACAAAGAGTTATTACCAAAAATATAGTCAAAAGCACTTGAATCAAACATCCAAGGACTTTGACCTTCCACAAATTGAGAAATACAGGTTGTTGAAATACTAGGTATTGAGGATAACTAAGTTTGGTTGTTGGATTTCAATTTCAAGTATTCTTGATATTCTTCATTAAAAAATTGTACTATAGATTTCTCAAATTTAGATACATGTGCAACCTTATTAGAAAAATCATGCTAGTAGCAAGTGTCTAGGGTATGATCTATTCTTTTACAGTATGTGCATTAAGAACATCCACCTCTACTACCACGTCTTTCTTTATGACAACGACCTCTTTCTTCACGAGTGGCCACCATTGCAGAGGTTATAACAGCTTTAGTAGTACCCTCATTTTTCACCATACTAGGAATACGTAGAACTCTGGTGACTAGGTTGTCCATGGTAGGGATTTCATGATTAGTTAGAATTTGATCACTAACATTATCAAAATCCAAGTGCAAAGTCCGCATAGTTAGAACCATATATAATCTATCAAGTTTTTGTTTTAGCCCTTTCAAGGAATCAGCTTCTAGGAATATCTTCAGTTCTTCTATGGCATCTTGAACTTAAGCTACATGTGAGATCATATCATGATTAGTCTACTTTAGAGAAGTTAATTTATTTGTGGAATCATACAATCATTAAATATCATTTGCAAAAATATTTTGAGTTTTCTTTCAAAAGATGCAACAAGTTTTGAATGTTTTGAGTGTCCCTAAAATTTTTGGTTCAACTGACTGTCAAAGCATTGCTCAAAGCTAGCAATCAAGTTGCTGCCATTGGATCCTAATTTCATTTGGTATCTCACTGGCTTCTTTCTCTAGATGATCGTGGTATCCTTGACCAAGGAACCACAATTCTACAGAAGGTGACCATGAAAACCAATTAAGTCTTCTATTTCCTTTAGGCCTCCATAATTTGGTTTGCTGGCTAAACTTTGAAGTTCTTTTGACAGCATGTTCATACCAAGAAGTTGATGTAAAGAACACAATAACATCCTTAGCCAACAAGTTTAACCATGCAAAAAATGTAATGAATGAATGCAATAGGCCTATATCTTATGTTTATTCTAGAAGGAGGCAACAACGGGCTAAGGTGATGGATACTGGACCAAAAGTGGAGTTCGTTTAGTCATGGTCCAGAGAGGGAATGGTGAGCAGAATGATGAGAATGCTGAGCTGGAAGAAAGAGGAAACGAGGAATCCTAACTGAATGGGTGTGGAGCATAAAAGGATCAGAGTAGTGGTGAAGAGGAGGGGGAAAAATACTATACAAAGTGGTTTCATTGGGCTGGCCGTTCCTGAGGCTAGGGTTGGCTGTTCCTAAGGCCTTTCTTTTTATTCTTACGTGGTGTTTTAACTTTCCTAGAATTTCTGGAATATCACTGATTGTAAGGAGCTAAGCTAAATTTCTCTACTAGTCAATGCAGTTTACAGTTCCTAAAGAATGTATATATAACTGCAATAAACACAAAAGGAAACTGTTGAAAATAGGAACGTTTAGGAGATAAGAATGAGAATGCCCAAAGTTGTATGTATCTTCTCAAATACTTCTTTATTAAACAAACTCTATCTACTGTCAAACATAGGCCTGAGCATTGTCCTAAATGAGCTTCCCTGACTGTATCATCGAGCACAAATTCACAATGATTCATAGCAATAGTACAGGGAGGATGAATAAATGAAGAAAATAGTCACTACATATGAAAGTTGATCCATCCAAAAAGTCCTACATTTGAAAGTGAGATCAAGAAACACTTACCAAGGTTACATTCAAAATTCCAAAGCACCCACTTCGCAAGCCACTGAAATTCAAATGGGAGAACAAAATTAAGACCGACTCAATCTTAATACTAAAACATATGACAAATAGCATATATTAAGACAAGGCAATAAATTGAGTCAAAACGTTCCTTGTTTGGACAGTAGCAGAATTCACACATACAATAATGCGTTAGGCACTTCACACAAGGTTTTGTCTTCTAACAATTAGGTTGTGTGTTTTCAGAGTTCAGAGATCAGTACCCTCCTAGTTTTAGAATATGAAGTAGTCCTGGTTACTAAGGACAAGATTATTTTAAGGTGCATTAAGTCGGTCCTGCAGCACCTTGGATAACCATTTTACTAATCATTGAGAGATATAGTATAGGGAAGAGTGACTCAAAACATAGGTTAGACAGAAATTAAACTCTATAAGAATCACCTGCATATCCCTGAAGTTAAACACAGAAGAAGCAAAAACACTGCATTCCTAGAGAATGCCACAGTCTCACCACTCTGAGCTGAAAATATCGATGCTGCCAATATACTCGGCATGGTGATTTCTGAAAGCTGCAGCAGCAGAATAAATATTGAGAATTAACATAGATTGGGGAAAAACATTATAAAAATTATGAAGCTATAGTGCTGCACAAATATCAAGTGGCACCAGTTATTTTAGACAGTAGTGCCTTTACCATGCCTTAATAACATAAAACTTTGTAAACTACAAGAACCATAACTCAAGTGGTACAAGGTCTTTCTGGGGAAAGCAGACAGCTTGCTTGATCCAGATATCACATATCATCTAGACCACTTCTCATGAACTTTAGCCTACCCTTCCCCTTCACATGAGATCTTCAATCTTAAAAGAAGAGGCAACCTAGTGCACCACTAAGATCTTAGGTCAGAGAGGCTGTTTCTAGGATTTTCTTTGAAATAAAAAAAATTATACAACAATTAACCAAGTTAAAGAGTTTAATTTTGGTGGACCATCTATCTCTCAATGATGGATTCACAAACACTAAGATTTAAACTCTTAGGTAGTTATGTCATAGTCAAACTCTAACAACAAGAATGGCAACATATGATCCAGTAATACTGTAAGATATTAAATGCAGTGCACTCAAAGAAACCCATTGAATCAAAAATTTAGGGGGAAGAAACATTAAAACTCAAAGGAATATGAATTTACTTAGGATACACAGAGAGTGTGAAGGTTTTTTAGACTGTCATTTAATCATATATTATCATATATGATAAATTTATTAATTTTATAATAATTATTTTAAAAGTCATATCTAAAACTATTTCTAATCAATTGACGGTATAAATTATTTTATTATCACAGTACATGAATATTAAACTCAAGAAATATATAACATTTCACGGACAAGTTGGCATGCAGACTAACAACTGTTGTCCAAATTTCACCAACCAGACTTCACGAGAAGAAACAAATCCAATCAAATACATAATCCAGCCGCTGAAAGATGTTACTCGTATTGCTTCGGTTCCATAAATTAATTAACTAGTGAAAAAGTTCACCCCTAACATCGTTATCAACTTGTTAACAAGTTCATCCCCGAGAACGAATTTATACATAGTAAGAACTAGTGAAAAAACTTTTTCAGAAACACTTCTAAAAATACTAGGAAGAAAAAATATAATAAACTTTTTTATAAGATAAAATTCGCTTATATATAAATTAATTTATAAAAAATTATATAAATTCTTTAAAATAAATTTTAACTTATGCATAAATTAATTTTAATTTAAAAAAAATACATTTTATTTTTTTTTCTTTTTATTTTCTTATGTTAAGTGTTTTTGAAAAAACTTACAAATCCTGTAATTGCATGTTTGGATTAAGATTTACAAATTCTTCAATTTAACTTAAGTTTGCAAAAACAATCTACATCTTATTTTTACAAAATTCAGGATAAAATTTTCATTTACAAATTTATTTTTGAAAATAACCAAACATATCAGTAAAACGAATTTGCTCTCCAAAAATAAATTCACACCCAAAAGTACATTTTAAACTGAAATTGGAACATGCCTGAGTAACTTCCTTGGTGACTAAATTGTGCTCAATCTATAAACCCCACTAGTAACCCTGAACATGGATTAAAAAAACAAAAGAGCTTCTTTTCTTTGAGAATAGTAAATTTGCAATTGACACTCACAGCAGCGATTACAAGGGACCCAACCGCCACAAACGCGACCCGTCGCTCATCGGCGACCAACTCCCACATTCGCCGGAGAGCGAGCACCACCGCCGTCTGCTCCGCGACGTCTTCCCGGAGCTCCGGCAAGGTCCACCAGCTTCCGCCGGGTAGAATGGATGCCGCAAAACCGACCCGTTTTGTGAACGGGGGACCGAGCTGGCACCAGGTTATCGGGGCGCTGACCCGGAAAGTTGTGGAGCGACCCGATTGGGTTAAGGAGTAGATATAGTGGCTTTGGGATTTGGTGGAGTTGCAGGGGAAGAAAATGTTCCATTTGGGAATGTGGGATAATAAGCCAATGTTGGATTGAGGAAAATGAAGGAAATTTGGGTTAGGGGACATGATTGTTGTCTTCACAAGCTACCATTTTGGGACGTGTAAGCCATGATCATTCCATCTACCATTAACTTTTATGTTATTGGAAAATTGGTTGAAGAGTTATTGCAGCATATTCTCTAAATGGTTGGACTCGTTTTGAGTTTTACCTCACTTTGTGGGTGTCATGATTTTAAATAAGATTTAAGAATTCATCTCTTTTTTTGTGATAATAAAATTTAGGTTAAAATATTAATTTGATTTTTTATGTTTTTGTTTGTGTTTAAATTGATATTTTATGTTTTAAAACTTTTATTTTAATTTTTTATGTTTATAAAAATATTTAAATTAGTCTTTTCATTAACAAAGATAACTTTAATAATAATTGAGGAAGGTCGTGATAAGTTTTCTTTCAACACACTTGACTTTTTTTAAAAAAATATGAACTATCAAATTGATTATTTTTTAAAATATGCATTTTTAATTTATTTTAATAAATTAGGTATTTATTTTATATAGAAAGAAGTGGAGATCACATTATTGGTTATGTTTGATATAATAAAAAGATTTTTCTATTTGTAAATAATTATTTTATATAGATGATACGAAACTTATTTTTTAGAAACTATTTATCCCATATTAACTTATTCCAATAGAAAGAAAAATTAAGATATTATATTAAATATCCATAAAGATATTTGCATTAAAAATGTTTTAATACTTAATTATTTAATTCATTAAAATAGAAGAAAGTGATTAATTTACTTAATATCAGTAAATTTGTCCTAAATTTATTTATTTTTTAAATTATCCTTGTTATTAATAATTTATCTCTTCTAATTGGTAATTAGAACAACTAATTAAGAGTATTTTAGTATAAACATAATTAATGAAAAACTATAGATTGAATCTTATAAAAAAGAACAAGTACCATTAATCTTATAAATAATTAAATAATGGTGCAATTCTTTTAGGGAGGGTCTTTCCTCTTTCTATGAAAGTATTTTTTACGTTTTAAAACGGTTTCTCCCCATCATCGATAGGTTTTCTTCTTTTTGCAATGAGAGTTAATTTTTCCTTTCACCTTCCTTTTCTTCTTCACCTCCACCACTTATCTTCTTCCTTTGACCATAACCTTGACTCCAACCTTTCTTTAGTAAATTTTTTATCAACTCTTTTGTCTTCTTACTTGACTTATCTCTTTCTCTTTCCTTTTACCTTCAATGTCTTTCTCACTACCTTACCTTTTTTTTATTTCATTTTCTTGTTCAACTAAACATGTTAAAGCCAACATTTGCAACCTTATGCAAATCACTAGAGTAATTTTAGGTAGCTCTTGTCTACTTAGATTTGTTGTCTTTATGTGAGCTCTATTATACAACATTGCTTTACCTAGTTTTACTATAAGTAATTTTTGGTCATTTTTAGTTAGTGTTGTGGCTAGGCACATGCTGATCCAAAATAAATGAAAAAAGAAAGAAAAGTTATGTAAGAAAGTTCAAAGCTTTGTTAAAGTTTATTTGTAATAGTAAGATGTGAACTATTTTGTATTGGTTTGTAACTTCAAGATTGTTAACATATTTAGCTTAGCCTACATCCTTGATTGTTATTGTTTGTATATTGTGCATTGTTGGGATGTCCTTTTCTTGACATCTTATGTTTCTATAAGAGTCGTTAGACATTTTTAATGAATGATCTTTTGACCCAAAAGAAAAAGGAATAGAGGGAATAACTCATTATCTTTGTCTTGTTTTTATTGTTTTTCTCTATCTTTCTTTACAAAATATTTGAGGTGTACACTTAACTTTTTTTTCTAGCGACAAATGGAAAAGAAAAAACATAGCAAAAGAATTTTGTACAAAAGTTGTTATTTGAACATTTTATGGTGATAGAGATAAAATGAGTTAAATTGTAATATATTTTCAATTGATTAGAAATTATTTTTCATATTACTTTTTAAATAATTATTATAAAATTGGTTAAGTCAATTCGTTTTTGCATTAACATGTAAAAACATAATTCTCATAAAAATTTGGATATTTATTTAGTTAAAAAGAGTTTAGAATGAAATTTTGACTCAAAAATACCTAAATAATTATGAAAAATAAAAAATGATTATGAAAATTTTATTTTAATTCATGATAATTATTTATAATAACAAAGGTTTTCAGAATGTTTCAACAAAAATTGAATTAATTTGGTTTAAAAGTTAATTAATTCAAGTTTTTAACACTTAGATTGATTTTAGCTTATTCAATTATAGAGAAACCTCTATGATCTAGAGACATTATTAGTGTATCTAGTTCAGTCCAAGCTTGCACATCTAACCCTTAACAACATTATGATGTCATCCTAGCGATGTCATGTGAGTATTGTAAGCAAGCTACTCTCTTTTAACTTAATTTTTACAACAACTAACCATTTTATTTATTCTCCTTTGTTAAGACACACCAACTCATACACAAAGCTCTATTTTATTTTCTTACTTCCATTTAAAACTTTCCTCACCTTTCTTCCACCACAAGCCACCATTGAAGGAGTTTCTCTTCCACCTTTCAAGAGCTAGTTTAACAAGCAAAGGTTCTCTTTTCTCCTTGATCCACACAGACATAGGTATATAAAGGAGGGCAAAAATTGTTCCTTTAATGCTTGTTTTCACATTGATTGATGATAGTTTCTACCATACTTTATCATTTTGGCTTGATTAAAGCTTCATATCATTTGATTGTGGCAGAAATTTCTTTATTGTTGCTTCGTGTTTTGCAAACTTGGGAATGTGCGAATTACAAGGGAGATGTTGCCCAAATTTTTGGTTTGAAATTAATTATATTTTGTGTGATTTATGTTTAATATAAGGCATTAATGCATATATGTAATTTATATATTGAATAAAAAAATCCCTTATGTTTTGCCCTTCAAACTTTTGGCCAAATTAAAGAAAAGGAGTAAGAGGTGAACAATTTTTATATTTTAACTTTGTGTGCCACTATCTTAAGTTTACTTTGTTTCTTAAGTTTAAAAATCATTATATAATGATAATAAGTTCAAAATGATTTTAGTTTCTCCTTGTTTTTAAATTCTAATTTTCATTTTAAAAAGGGAATCTATGCACCATTTCTATTTTCAAAATGAGTATGATTTAAATAATTAAATAGTATATAAAATCTAATGCAAAGAGTTGAAAAGCTTTCTTTTAAATCAACCAATTATGTGATCCTTTTTTTAGTTTTAAAACTTAAAACTTGTTTTGTAACATCCTGTTTTAAAATAAATAAATTATATTCAAAAAATAGCCTTGAATTAGAAAATTACCATTTTCTTTTAAAATATTTTAGTATTAGTTTAATTGCAATTTAGAATTTAATTTTATGAAGAGTGTTATTTAAATTTAGGAGATAATATGGAAAGAAGAAATTATAATTAGTTAAGATTAATGATTTTAAGTAAAGTAGTTTTTAGAT